>DVQE01000023.1:0-49435 GCA_018239585.1 Pyrrhopyge papius papius | reverse complement strand
GTCCATAATTTGCCTGTCTCCGTTGTTGGAGTGAACATATCAAAAACAGGCAATTACACAATTTAAATTACAGTCTCTGAACGTAAACTAATAAGTTCCCGTTAACTATTTCACTTTAAACTGAATTACATGTGTTTGATGATTGCATCACCAAACTCTGAGCATTTCAGGAGCTTAGCGCCGTCCATCAGACGTTCGAAATCGTAAGTGACGGTCTTGGCAGCGATTGCCCCTTCCATTCCTTTAACGATTAAGTCAGCAGCCTCAAACCAGCCCATGTGGCGCAGCAGTAGATTTACATCAATCTCATAACCATCTGATTTAAATCATAAAATAGTTTCCAGATTATTACCTGACATAAATGATTATTCTTTTTTCAACTAATTGATTAATTTACATTTTGTTTTGGTTTTGATAACCAGCAATTCCACAAAAACACTAAATGACTCCTGTGGAAATTACATACCCTTCTATCGATTAATACTTTACGATAACTCATTGTCCTAATGGTACTCCACTACTTTCACCACATATAGCTGGTTAGTTTTCAATGTGTCCTCATAAGATAGTATTTATATTTTATGCTCACACCCTCGATCTCCAGTTAGATTCTGAGATATCGCAGCTATAATTGGTGTACATGTATTTTTATTTAATATTTCAAATTTAGCTATGTTAGTAGATACTACGTATAAGATTTGAATTACACTAAAAGCAACACTGCTGATGCTAAGATAAGGGACAATAATCAATGTCATGATTATAATCAAAGAGTGACCAGATAGCCTACAAAGATAGCTAATAACGAAGCACCATTCAGTACGTTTGTTCGGCCTGATGAAAATGAAATATGACTCAGTAATAATGCCGTACTTAGTATCATAACATGGGGAACATTTAAACCAAAAATAATGGTTTGGCCTGTAATTAGGGAAATAATTGCCACTACTGGTACTGTTAAAGATATTGTAGCAAGTACTGATCCAAAAAATATATTCATAGCTCGTTGTACTTGATTCAAAAGCACCGCTTTAATAGCACCAACACCCTCTGGTGATAAAATAAGGAGTGCGATTAAAAATCCGGTTATCTGTTTTGGTGCATTAAGAATCGTTAATAATGATTCCAGCGTGATAGCATTCATTTTAGTTACAGTGATAACGGCAATTAGGTGAATAACCAACCATATCCCATGTCTGGTAGTACTGTACTTGGATGTAATATCATGTTGGGAGGCGTTATCCATATCATCTTCATAAATAAATAAATAAATAAATAAATCTTTATGAGCATGTGTTTTAATAACCAGAAAAACACCATACATTATAGCTGAAACTGCTGCAAAAATTATTACCTGAACTACTGAGAAATTTTCTTCTGGCAATGTAGAAGGGAAAACAAGAACAAGCATTGCTAATGGGATGATAGCTATCAAATATTGTTTTATTCCAACCAAATTGACATATTGAGTTGCAAACCGATAACCTCCCAGTAAGAGAGAAATCCCTACTAAACCTGTTATTACAATCATGATCACTGAATATAGCGTATCACGCATCAATTCTGGTGCAGCTCCTCCAGTTGCCATTAATGCGGAGATCAAACTTACTTCCAAAATAACTACTGATAAACTTAATACCAATGATCCATAGGGCTCACCTAGCCGATGAGCCAGAACATCTGCATATCGAACAACACTAAACGCACTGAATAAAATAGAAATTAAGGAAATTATATTAACCAAAACAATAACTAATAAGTCATTTGTCTTTCCAGAAAAATAAAATAACAATAGCTAAAAACGAGAATATCAATGATGTTTCTTTATGACGCGATTTTTTTCGTTTCATTACATTCATAAAAATCCCTCAATTGCACATAGTTTTATTTCTTTTAAAAATAATACAATTTAAGTTCATATACAACTAAATAGAGGCTTCACACGACAATCATTAGAAAAATTAATAAATATTTATCTTTCGATGCCATCTGCTACATTAGAAAGGATTTTTATGGAAAATTCCGGATTGCAATTTGAATAAATTATTTATTAGTGCTATTTTATTTGTTAGAATATTAATTAGAAGTGAAACCATTTAATATTCTGATAGAACATTTAAAAATTAAATATAAATCACCTCGATAATAAAAAACAACTTAGGATATTTGAATATGGCAAACCAAAATAAAATCTCTTTTTACGCTTTACTATCATGTATTGGAGGATTTACTGATGCCAGTTCATTTATTCTTTTAAAAACATTTACAGGGCATCTAACTGGTAATAGTATACTTAGTTTAATTTATCTTACAACATTTAATTGGTCTATGTTAAATACTACATTAGTATCAATATTTGGGTTTTTATTAGGCACAATATTCGGCTATAAATTTCGATTAAAAAATGAAGACCAAAAATCACAGACTTATATTTTATTATTTATTTTATGCATAATAACATTAGTATTCTCCATTTATTTTTTATTTAATGAGGTTGAGAATAACTACATGCTTATTATTGCAATAAGTTTATCGATGGGAATACAGAATGGTAATTTTTCAAATTTCAATAACACTGGGATACATACAACATACATCACTGGAATGTCTACTAATTTAATTGGGACATTATTAAAATCACCACAATGTAATAATGAAAAAAAAACCTACTTATGTCTTATTGCGTCTTTTATTTTGGGAGGTATTTTAGGTAGCATCTTATCAATTAACTTTGGCTATGCGGGTTTTTCATTCGTTATCGTCATTATCATTACAGCTATTTTATTTAGTTTTCACTTACAAAAAAACCATAACTAACATGAGATTAATGAGATCAAACAACTCACTGAATATATTAAAATTTAATTTTTCATTTAAGTAAAAATCATGACATGGTTATTTAAATAATGACAAAGAAATTGAATTGACCAGTGGTTGTCTTTGCGCAGCCTCGTTTGCGGCAGGCGCGCGGGATACGTAATGGCATAGATTTCCCCAATAAAAAACCCGCCGCAGCGCTGAGAGATCCCCATAAATCAGCGCTAATAAATCAACACCATATTTTGGTAGGTTTTGGCGAGATGGTTGAGAACAGTACTGAGTACTATTTGCGTTAAAATCAGCGGTGAATGTCGCAGGATATTCACCGCTAACGTCAGATATGAGATGACACGCCGTGACTTAATGCTGTTAGCTTGATATCTAAGATGTAATCCCTTATTTTCAGCGTGATATCCGATAAGCCACAATACTATTGTGCTCAGGGTCGCCAACAGGCTCAGTACGTGCATTCTTTCTGCTGAACGGCTATAGCTGGCACGAAGCCCGAACCCGAATCGTTCGCTTTTTTCATCCCTGAAATTTTGCTCGATTTGCATTCTTCTTCCGTATAATTTCATGATTTTACATGGCTTAAAGTCGTCAGTGCTACTGAATATGAGCCACGGTTCTTTTGCAGCAGCGCGTCCATCTTTTATTTGTGATGGTCTGGCTATGCCACAGCGGGAACGTTTATTTCTCCGTCCTTTGGCGGTTTTTTTGTGAAGGTAAAAATGCCCGTCACATTGAGCATATTTTGCACGTGCAAGTGTCCCGAGGCCCAGATATTCGGGCTTACTGCCAGCCTGTAATTCCTGACGCCTGAACCAGTATTCGCCTTTGCTGTCCAGGCGCATCTGGGTATTTCCCCGGATGCGGCCAATAAAATCCCAACCGAGAGATTTGATATGCCTGAACCAGGCATTCTGGAATCCTGCATCAGTAATAATGATAACTCTGGCCTGAGGATTCACTGCCGCGGCCAGGGTGTTAAGGAAGTCTTCTTGTATCTGCGCGTTTTGTTGTTTTTTTGATGGAACAACCCGGCTTAATAACGGGTATCGAACGTCCATCACAGATAAGACTGGCACGAAGAACGTGATTGTCCTGAGACGGATAGCCACTCCAGTCAACAGCAATAACACACAGAGATAACTGACTCGTCAGCATTGAGATAATATTTTTAAAAATCAGAGGAATATCACGATGTAGTGCCTCGTTACCCAAGAGGCGATCAACGCGTTTGATTTTATTTTTGACCTGAGCGGTTCCGGGTAAATAACGTCCGATACTGGTGAGCGTCAGTGATGCGCCATTGATAAGTGCAATGGTGGCATCCAGCAATGCACTCTGTCGATACTTGTGAAATGGTGCTAATGCATCATGGAAAAAATTCTGACATATATGACGGGCAGACATGGAGTCGATCTCATTGAATTTATTTGATATTCAGTAGATCATAAAACTCCACACCTGTCTTTTATTACCCGCCCATTACTGGGGATTCCTCAGCGCCGAAGCGGGTTGTTGTGCTTTATTTGCTGAAATATTTAATACTCAGTCCATTCAGTATCCCGGGGAATAAACCGGAATATAATCTTATTGAAATATAAGTATTTTTTCTCTGTCAAAACCATGTTCACCAGCAAAGCTGAGATACTCATTTAACAGCTCTGTCGGCATAGCTGGCGTACGTGATAATACCCACAGATAATCTTTATCGGGGCCAACAACCAGTGAGTACTGATAGTTATCATCAAGCTTAATAATATTGTAACCTCCATAGAAAGGTCCGAAGAAAGATACCTTTAACGCCCCTGTATCGGTTGAGTTAACAAAATAGGCCTTTCCGGTACTCTCTTTCCATTTATTGTTACTCGCATCCCAGCCCCTGTTGATAACCTTCACACCACCATCATCACGAAGAGAATAGTTAGCTGTAACTTTGCTTAAGCCATTTTCAAAACGATTATCTATCCTGGCAATTTCATACCAATCACCTAAGTAATGAGATAAATCAAAAGGTTTAACTGGAGTTATATCTTTGGGCACTTTGACACTGCATCCATTAAGCAGAAACATGCCCAAAAACATAAAAATTGACTTTATCTGCATCATAACCTCATCAAGTTATTAACCAATGAGATACTTTCGCATAAAAAATGTATTTGTGCGATCTATTCGATGTTCGACCGTAGTCGTTATCGTCATCTCAATATCAGTGATACACCAGAGGAACAGCAGAAAATTTCCGGCAGATAAAATAATGTCTTTCCCGTCTGATATTACAGCGTTTATCATGACACTACCGATATAACCTATTTTTATACAGCTATATTTTCGTACACGGAGAGATACTTTTGTACAAACTAAAACCAGCTCACAATATGTTAAGCTGGTTTTTTGGTGTATTGCTAATGCTTAAATAAGAATGATATTCATTATTTTTTAGTAAAAAATAACATTTATGATTATATTTTTTTGATTATTAGACTACTAAAGGATCCATATATATAAAAGAGCTTTTTACTGATTCAGTATAATCATTCTGAGTTTCAGGAAACAGATATTCATAAGATACATGAAATATATTTATTATCTTAAATACAACATTGACATCTATTTTATTAACACCTCGTTCATACCTTGACAACTGTTGCTGTGACACTCCCAGCATTTTAGCTAACATCTTTGTAGTCAAGCCATTACAGTGTCTTAAATCGCGGATGTTCTGCCCTACAATAAAATTAATATCTTTCATTATGAACCTCCTAATAAACATATATTAAGAGTAAAGCATAATATGCTGACTGACAAACCAAGCAATCAACAAAAAATAGACGATTAAGAATAATTATCCTAAAAATAAATATATACATCGTAAAAAATCCAAAAATATAATTTAATGACTATTAAAAAGATTAATTAACCCCATCGACCTTAATTACAAACCTAAAACTAAGTAATTATACTTGTTTGTGTTTCGTTTAATTTTTAGCAGGTATATTCGATTGCAGGAGTCTCAGGTATCCCTTCTATTAATCATTTTCCCGGCAATAGCCGGGCTATTTTTTTATCCTCTCCGCTTCTATCTCTCGTATTGCCTTCTTACCGTGATTGCAATTGGCAATGTATTTCATAGCATCAGCCAGTAGCTCAACTGCACCACCGAACGTCAGATCATCCGGTATATCTACCTGCTCACAATCAACGGTCAGTTGTGGCGGAATTGGCACCACCGGCGCGGGAACGTATTCCGTCTGCGTACTTCCGCAGCTCACTGACAGCATCAGCGGGAACAGGAGTAACAGCGCATTCACTATCCTTAAATACTGTTTTGATAACAGTCTTAACGTTGACATGCTCTGTGTCCTCAACCTGTTTGGCTTTAATGTTGTCGAGTGCTGCGCGGTGTCTGATGGCAACGGCTGAAAGCGTGATGGTATTTATCGTCCGCTGTGCTGATAGCTGTCCGGACAACATTGTGTTATTCGCCTCCAGCTGCTGGTTATCTCGGTAGGTGTCATATACCCACCAGGCAGCAACAAAAAACAGCGCGGCAATTACCGCCTCTTTCCAGTTCATGGCGTTTCACACTCATAGTGGATCACACCATCCAGCGGATTACCCGGCAGCGCCTTACACTCAGCATCCGTATACAGCTTACCGGGCTGAATATCACTGCCGGTATGACCGTAACATACGGTAAGAACTTCGGCCACATCACGGTAAGGTTTGTACTCAACACCCTCGTATGCGGGGATCAGCACCAACGCACCAGCAATCGCACTGGCGGTACAGGCAGCCATGACTTTTTTAAATAATCGGTTATTCATTATGTGCCCCGGCTTTCAGCTGAAATTCTTTGCGCTTGTAATACCAGTTCACCGCGAACGTCCCGATAGTGCAGACAATCCCGATGAGTACAGCCCACTGATCCAGAGACAGGGTCCCCAATGCAGCAGTAAAGACACCCCACGCATATGCCGCAGGGCTGGAATATTTATCGGACATACGCATATCCCCCCTGCGGCATTGTTCTGGTAATCCCACCAGCTGCGGGAAGGCAATAAAAAGAGCACTGTGTCCGAATACGGATTAGGTAATGAGCCTGTCGTATTCCAATGCTCTTATTGTTGCAGGCGATAAAAAAGGCCGCCGGAGCGACCTGTTTATGACCCGATTAAATATACCGGAATGTTTAACTTTTCTTCTCTTTGAAATAATACCCGATGATAAAGCCGAGCGATGTTCCGAGAGCACCAATAATTACTGACAACACTTTATCCAGCTCAAGAAGCCTGACCAACCCAGCTGTATCAGAAAGCCCCTGAGAATTTAAGGCTGTTATCCATTCAGCCGCATGACTGTTATACCAAAAAACGAATAAAAAACACCCGACAATAAGCGCAAAGAACCCCCAAAGAAAATGAAATGTCAGAGAGTTTCTCGCCTTATCTTCCTGTGCTGTTTTATCTCTGACCTCAATTTCTCTGACAGCAACGGTATCATTGTTTTCTCTGATATTTTTATTTGCTGTTGATATGAGATTTTTCCAGTTACTTTCTATCTCCGTCATTATCACGATACCCCTAGCTGTTCGACGTGTTGCCTATTTTTTTAATTGCTGTTTCGTAATGTTTCAACAATGATGAGGAGTACTCATTAACATGATTTACACCAGTCAATGCAGTTTCAGTGTATTTATGGATGTTACACCAGCAATCAGTATCTACGGTGTAACACCTACACATCAGCCAGAATACTCATATCGTCATTCTGTGCTTGCTCTTTCCTCATAATAAGGGTCCGAGCACAAAGACAAATTTGTCGTGTAGTATTGGGTGAAAAGGTTAGTTGACGGACACCTTTCATAACCATTCGAGGTTAGATAAAAACTCATCCCCCATGAAATGGGAAAGGATAAAAATATCCATAACGCTATAATTACCCCACTTATTTTATACGTTGATTTTATTTTTTCTTTTTTAAAAAAATGCAAATACATCCCTCTTAGCGATATATCAATACATAAATAAGTAATCATTGGCATAACTAAGCATATAACAACACCATAAGACATCTCTAAGATGTCTTTTTTAGATATGACTTTATAAATAGAATTAACACTAAGAAAGAAAGGGTATAGAACTACCATACCGACAACTAACATAGCAACACCTAACATTATTATTTTTTTCATTAACGGTTGCCTTTCCAATACCGTTCGACTTCAGGTATATTTTGCGCATCTCTTAGTTTTTGTGTTAATTTTTCTGTTACTTTGTATTTCTCATCTAAAATATTAAATGTATAAGCCAAACCAAAACCTATACCTATACCAAAAACAACTAATGCAACTATTACTGGAGGGGCTGCGCTTACAAATGCGATCATGCCGGTGCCAACTCCCCAAGCAACAAACGAAGCAACCCCTAATTTAGCCATATCCATTGTGATATCACCAACAAAATTGTATAGGTCATAATCATTCTGAAATATAAGTTGTAACACCCTAAATCCGACTGCGGTGATAAAGGTATAGCGCATACCATCAATAGTAGCGGCATTCAGCCCGCGCTGACCAATACCCATACCGATTAATTTACCGTTATTCGCAAGATAATGAGTAGCATTCAACCTGTGGCGTAATCCGGCATAACCACTGAGTTTGATCATAACGCTGCCGTTGGCCGCAACATATTCAGTTGCAGTAATGCCAAATTTAAAATTAAACTCACTTAATAACTCTGCTACATAGGAAGCTTCGCGGATATTACCGATATAAGAACTAACAAAGGAATACGCATCACGGCTATAAGATACGCCGTTATTTCTCAATTCATCCAGAACAATCCTGGCTTCTGGCGGGGTCAGCAAAATCATGACACGTTCATTGTCCCGCAACTGCTTTTCCAGCCCGATAGCATCAAAAAATTCATGTTGCGGACTAATCTCATTGATTCTTGCTTTACCGCTCAAAATATCGCCGAGATAGCCACTCATCGTCGGATCATACTTTTTATCGCTCATGTACTCCCTCACATCAGACAAAAATACAGCACCGACATCACTTCGATACTTAAGTTAAATTGCAATATTCCATAATCCCTATGAAAGCGCAAGCTCGTTTGAATTGCATATCCTGAATTTGTTTACGGCACTTTCAATTGAGCGCCGGGCATAATTAAAGTGTCAACGCGTTAACTGTTCAAACCATTATTCAGCATGGCTTTCCTCGATATGACATTTCCCCGTCAGTCCCTCATAAAACGGCTTCCAGTTTCTGCGCCATGTTCTCTCGTTTAAATCCGGAACCAGATGCTTTATCGCCTGATACGCTACTGATGACGGCACACGCTTATACCCGCGCCCCGAACATTTCGGGTAGTCTTTGAATACCGGCGCCCCCTGTAATTCACTCTGCTCTTCATCGTACACCTTACCCCGGCCTTTGCAGCGGCTCCGGTGGGTTAGATACCTTGCCTGACCGCTGGTGGACTTATTTTTGTGAACAATAAAAAAAGAAATAACCATTATTCCAACACCAGGGAATTAATTACTTATAAAAAGTAACGGCTTTTTATTATCTAAATTGTGTGGAGAGAAAACGATGTCAAGAATGATAGATCTTGAAGCGTGGGCAGAACATGAGTTTGGTGATGAGGCTCCGAGCAGGCGGACATTATATAAATATGCGAAATCTCACATGATGGTACCACCAGCTTTAAAAGTCGGTAAAAAATGGATGGTAGATCGTGACGCTCGTTATGTCGGAATTATTTCGAAACCTCAATTACCGGGTAATTCTGGCGATATGTTAAGAAGGATTTTGTCTGATGGCTGCGAGACCACGCTCTCATAATATTATTGTCCCTAATTTGTACTGCAAACTTGATAAGCGAAACAACAAGACATACTGGCAGTATAAACATCCGTTGACAGGTAAATTTCACAGCCTGGGTACCGATGAGAAAGAAGCAAAGGAAGTCGCTACCCAGGCAAATATGATAATTGCTGAACAACAAACAAAACAAATACTGAGTATCAATGATCGCCTGTCAGGAATTAAAAACGCCAGACACGGGATCAGTGTCAGCGTGTGGCTTGATAAATATCTGGAAATTCAGAACGAACGAGTACGTGAAGGTGAACTAAAACCTAACTCACTAAAGCAGAAAAATAAACCGGTAAATTTATTCCGAGAACGCTGCGGTATGCTGAAACTTAAAGATATTACCGCACTGGAAATAGCTGAAATAACAGATCAGGTTAAAGCGGTCGGCCATAACCGAATGGCTCAGGTTGTCAGAATGGTGCTGATCGACGTATTCAAAGAAGCCCAGCATACCGGTCACGTACCTCCGGGATATAACCCGGCGCAGGCAACCAAACAGCCACGAAACAGAATAAAGCGCGAACGGCTTTCACTGGAAGAATGGCAGGCGATATTCAGCCAGGCGGAGCATTACCCTCACTATCTCAGATGCGGAATGCTGTTGGCTGTCGTAACGGGACAGCGCCTGGGAGATATTTCTGATATGAAGTTTTCGGATGTATGGGACGACATGCTCCACATTGAGCAGGAAAAGACCGGCGTAAAATTGGCTATCCCCCTCTCACTGAGATGCCGGGCGATAGGTATGTCATTACGCGAAGTGATTGCTTTCTGCCGGGATCGTGTTGTCAGTAAATACCTGGTTCATTATCAACACACCACATCACAGGCGCAAAAAGGGGAAAAAGTAACAGCTAATACGCTGACTACAACTTTCCGGAAAGCCAGAGATAAATACGGAATTAAATGGAATGAAGGTGCAGCACCGACATTTCATGAAATGCGATCATTGTCGGAGCGTTTATACCGGCAACAGGGAATTAACACCAAAAATCTGTTGGGACATAAAAACCAACAGCAAACCGATAAATATCATGACGATCGTGGCAAAGATTGGATAAGAGTGTTGATATGATATTTTATTGATCCCATAGTTTAACTCGCATATCTGCCTTTCAAACTGCATGTCAGCTTTGTGCCAGGAGCAGACACTGCAAAAATTATACTGAATTAATCATCTATAGCAACTTGCCACAGGAAATTGCTTACATAGCGCTACTATCAATTTAAAGAGCGTTAATAACTGCGCAAGCTGTTGTGAACACCAAAAATTTTTTCCGGAGATAAGCAGCCCATGACTTTATCTATACAAATTGGTAAGGATCTGTGGCATTTGATGTAAGAGGGGCTCATTTTCGGTACTTTGTGGCGGATAGATTATATCGGGTTGCGAACACTATTTTCTGAGAACTTTGAATTTGAGCATAAATTGCAGTCGTACTGGTTTTGTACTACGGGTTAACTTGTTAAGATATTTTTATCATTTAAATATCTTGGAGGGTTTCACATGGTCAATTTTAAAAAACATCTCGCAGGTAGGGTGGCGCAAAAACCAACCGATCCGGTAGCTCTTTACGATACGCTTGATCGTCAGCATGATAAAGGGCCTCTGCGTCCAGCCCAAGAGGCGATACTTAAAGCTTGGCATCAGGATCAGGCGAAACTACGTGACGTTATTGTCAAACTCCACACAGGGCAAGGTAAGACGTTAATTGGGTTACTCATGCTACAATCTCGTCTAAACGCAGGAAATTCACCGGTTGTCTATCTCTGCCCAGACCATTTTTTGATCAATCAAACTTGTGAACAAGCTAAACAATTTGGAATCAGAACTTGTACTAGCGAAGGCGAACTTCCCGAAGAATTCATCAATGGAGATCGAATTCTGGTTACTTCCGCAAGCAAGCTTTTTAATGGGATGACAAAATTCGGACTACATAACCAATCTATCTTGCTTGATACTGTTCTGATGGACGATGCACATGCATGCTCTGACCGCATCCGTGAACAATGCCGAATTCGCATTCCAAGAGAAGAACCAGCTTACAGTAGGCTTTTGTCATTATTTCGAGCCGAACTTGAGCAACAAGGAATCGGTACTTTTGCTGAGATTGAAAATGAGAAAAGGGAAGCTTTTCTTCCTGTCCCTTATTGGAGTTGGCTTAACCATGAAAGTGAAGTAGCTTCAATTCTTGCACAAGATGCTGATCGTAAATCCATAAAATTCGCGTGGCCTTTACTGAAAGACATGCTCAAGCATTGCCAATGTATTGTCTCCGGTTTGGCAATCGAGATCGAACCCTATGTTGCACCACTAGACACTTTCGGCTCTTATTTTAAGGCAAAACACCGAATCTTTATGTCTGCAACGGTGACAGATGATGCTTTTCTTGTCAAAGGTCTACAGCTTTCAGCCAAAACAATTTCACAACCGTTGACCTATGCTAAAGAAACGTGGTCAGGTGAAAAGATGATCCTCTTACCCTCCATTATCCATGAAAATCTCAATCGCGAGCAAATGGTTAAATGGCTAGCAACTCCAAGTGATAATCGAAAATTCGGTCGAGTAGTCCTGACTCCAAGCGCGACACGTTCAAAAGATTGGAAATCTTATGGAGCAGTCATCACTGACAAGGACAATGTTGACGATGCTATTGCTAAACTTCTTTTAGGTGGCTACAAAGAGACCATCGTATTAGTTAACCGATATGACGGTATTGACCTGCCCGACTCAGCCTGCAGAATCTTGATGTTTGATTCCAAACCTTTCTCTGAAAGCTTAATAGATCTTTATGCCGAGCGGGTAAGACCTAATTCTAAAGCAACACTTACTAAGACAATGCGTACAATTGAACAGGGTATGGGACGAAGTGTTCGTGGCGAGAAAGACTATTCCGTTATCGTTGTCGTAGGGTCTGAACTTGTGCGTACCCTTCGAGATGCGACCTCCCGTCAGTATCTTTCGCCCCAGTTTGCCAAACAGATTGAGATAGGAATTGAACTTGGAAAAATGGCTAAGCAGGAAATAGCTGAGGGCGAGAACCCAACCAATGCATTCAATGGACTAATCAAACAGTGCCTGACCCGTGATGATGACTGGAAAGCTTATTACGCCGAGCAAATGAATGATGTCACACCAGTTGGTGCTAATAAAGATATCCTCAATATCTATGAAGCTGAACTTCAGGCTGAGAAAGCTTATATGGCAGGAGATTATATTGACGCTGCAAAAATCCTGCAAAATCTTCTTGACAGTGGTAGCGTGGACGCCAATGACAAAGCTTGGTATCTCCAGGAGCGGGCTCGCTACTTATACAACTCAGCAAGAGCGGATTCTCAAACTCAGCAAAAAAATGCTCATAAAAATAACATGTTACTCCTTAAGCCTGCAACTGGAGTAACGGTCACCAAACTAACATTACGTAGTCAGGGGCGAGTTGAAAGAATTCAGAAATGGATCAAAAACTTCGATAATTATAGTGAGCTAGATGTCGCAGTTTCAGATATTTTGGAGCGACTGGTATTCGGTGTTAAAGCTGACAAATTTGAGCAAGCTCTGAATGAATTAAGCTTTGCACTCGGGTTTATTGGTGAGCGTCCCGATATGGAATGGAAGGAAGGTCCTGACAACCTATGGGCTCTTGACGATAAGAACTATCTGCTCATCGAATGTAAGAGTGAGGTCGATGTTACCCGCTCAGAGGTGAACAAACGAGAAGCTGAGCAAATGAATCGCTCATGCGCTTGGTTTGACAAGCATTATCCTGGACTAGATGCTAAACGGATAATTATCCATCCGTCTGGTAAGATCCAGAGTGCTGCCGCATTTACCCATGAGGTCGAGGGTATGCGTGAAATTAATCTCAAAAACTTCGTTCAATCGTGCCGTATGTTCTTCAAAGCTTTTGAAGGGTTGAATTTTAAGGATCTTTCAGACGAACATACACAAAAACTTATTGATCTGTACAATCTGTCTGTACCTAAAATTTTATCCAGTTACTCCAAGAAACTTAAAGACATTAAATAGTGGCACTAAACAGCACCTCACAAATTAAACGGTATTGTAGCACAAGTATTATTACTACTTTTTAAGTTCAGCCAGGGCTCAATGTGGTACTGAGCCCTTATGAATTTGCCTGAAATATCAATGAGTCAAAATGTAGCTAAGTTCCTAGCATTGTATCAATTGTGATTGACTAATCATTTGTCATAACTATATGTCAACTTCCGCTCTTCGCTCAAAACAGCCATTTGAATTTTACATGTGGGCAGGTTCGTTGGCCTCACTCAGCCAGCTGGGTCACATACTGATGTATGTTCCCTGTTTATCTTCCCTTGCCGCCTTCCTGCATCTTGAATTGCGTTATGTATAAAGAGCAGGACATTCCGGCATAAGCTCTGAATGCAGGCTTAATACGGTTTCATCCCGAGCTGTTAGCTGCAACTTGAAAGCTATAGGGTATATGGTATCGTACGCGTCAGAAATACCTTTAAGAGAACCTTTCTCGGTGGAAAAAAAGAAAACCTTCCTGCAGCAGAAAAGTGGCTTGCACCCGCGTAACCGTCATCATTCACGCTATGATTTCCCGGCGCTGATCGCTAGTTGCCCTGCACTGGAGCCGTTCATCAAGCCGAACGCTTGGGGCGACATCTCGATAGATTTTGCCGATCCTGCGGCGGTTAAAATGCTCAACCGTGCATTACTGCAACATTTTTATGGCATTGAACACTGGGACATTCCCGCCGATTATCTGTGCCCGCCGATCCCCGGGCGTGCCGACTATTTACATCATCTGGCCGACCTGCTGGCGACCAGCAACGGCGGTGAGTTCCCTCGCGGTAAAGGCGTGGCGATCCTTGATGTGGGTGTTGGTGCCAACTGTATTTATCCGATTATTGGCCTGCGTGAATACGGCTGGCGTTTTACCGGTTCGGAGATTAATCCGATATCGCTCAATTCGGCCAAAATGATCGTGGAGATGAATCCGACACTGAGAAACGGCGTGCGCCTGCGTTTACAAAAACACCCCGAATGTATTTTGAACGGCATCATCGGCGTGGCAGAGAAATTTGATGCCACACTGTGTAATCCACCGTTCCACAGCTCTGAACAGGAAGCGCAAGCCAGCACCCGTCGCAAACTGCACAAGCTGGGTAAAGGCGAGGTAGCCGACACGCCGGTACAGAACTTTGGCGGCAAAAATAAAGAGCTATGGTGTGAAGGCGGTGAAGAAGCCTTTGTGCGTAAAATGGTAGAGGAGAGCGTTAGCTTGGCGCAAAACTGCCTGTGGTTCACCTCGTTGATTTCTAAAAATACGACCTTACCTTCGATTTATAACGCGTTGAAGCTGGTGGGTGCGGCCGAAGTCCGTACCATTGAAATGGCGCAGGGGCAAAAAATCAGTCGCTTCGTGGCCTGGACTTTCCACGATGCACAACAGCAGGTCGCCTGGGCGACAGAACGCTGGCGTTAATTTCCCTAATGCCGATTATTTAATCGGCACTGATAAAACTTAGCATTTCCCTTTCAATTTCTGCATGTTGCGTTATTTTCATATGTCTTCCAATACTAAAAATCTTAAAAAAGTTATTTATTCAAAATACAATAGTTACCTTACTTAATTAATATTTTAATCCGGTATATATACCCAACGTAATTCAAACTGCAGGCTGAGCTCAAACTGCGGTTTGAATGAATAAGGGTATATGACCACATTATAAACACATTAAGGAAGATGCATGGTTCGGAGGAAATCATTCAGGCTTGGAATGACGCAAGGAGCAGCTTGTTTGAATATACATCCCATGAGTCTCCTTTCCTCCCTCCTGTTTTAAATGACGGGCAGAACTAACAGCCTCATAATCTCGCAGTACTCACTGCGGCATTATTCATCAAATCCGTTTCTACTAAAATCTATCGTACTTGAAGAGGATCGGAAGTAATTCACGGTCAAACAGCTTAGTCAGCCCCCATTTATTGATGCTTAGAATTGTTCGTAATCTTCTATCAGCAGCGAGAACATCAGGTGGGGGCTGGGTAATACAAGTGGCAGCGACCGTGAATGTCCGCTCCTCGCTCAAAGCAGCCTTACTTGCTTAAAACCCCTACTCACCTGAATCTTAAATACACCAAAAAACGTACAAATTTCATACCGTTTTGGGGAAGAGTTTTGGGGATGTTTTGGGGAAGATTTTCAGTGGTTAAAAAAAAACGGGAACTAATAAGTTCCCGTTAACTATCTCACTGTAAACTTAATTACATGTGTTTGATGATTGCGTCACCAAACTCTGAGCATTTCAGGAGCTTAGCGCCTTCCATCAGGCGTTCGAAATCGTAAGTCACAGTCTTGGCAGCGATTGCCCCTTCCATCCCCTTAACGATTAAGTCAGCAGCTTCAAACCAGCCCATGTGGCGCAGCATCATCTCGGCAGAGAGGATTTCTGAGCCAGGGTTAACTTTGTCCTGACCGGCGTATTTCGGTGCCGTGCCGTGGGTGGCTTCGAACAGTGCGCATTCATCACCGATGTTGGCGCCCGGTGCGATACCGATACCGCCGACCTGTGCCGCGAGGGCATCGGAGATATAGTCACCGTTGAGGTTCATACAGGCGATAACGTCATATTCTGCCGGACGCAGCAGGATTTGTTGCAGGAACGCATCCGCGATCACGTCTTTGATAATGATCTGTTTGCCGGTTTTCGGGTTTTTCAGGCTTAACCACGGACCGCCGTCCAGTAACTCGCCGCCGAACTCTTCACGTGCCAGTTCGTATCCCCAGTCTTTGAAGGCACCTTCGGTGAACTTCATAATGTTGCCTTTATGCACCAGGGTGACGGAATCACGGTCGTTATCAATCGCGTAGTTAATCGCGGCGCGTACCAGCCGTTTTGTCCCTTCTTCGGAGCACGGTTTGATACCGATACCGCAATCCTGCGGGAAGCGGATTTTGGTCACGCCCATTTCGTCCTGCAGGAATTTAATCACTTTGTCTGCTTCCGCAGAACCGGCTTTCCACTCGATACCGGCGTAAATGTCTTCCGCATTTTCACGGAAAATCACCATGTCCGTCAATTCAGGGTGTTTTACCGGGCTTGGCGTACCGGCATAGTAACGTACCGGGCGCAGACAAACATACAGATCCAGAATCTGGCGCAGTGCCACGTTCAGGGAGCGGATACCGCCGCCGACCGGGGTGGTCAGAGGGCCTTTGATAGCCACGCGGTAGTCACGGATAAAATCGAGGGTTTCATCCGGCAGCCAGACATCACTGCCATACAGTTTTGTGGATTTCTCACCGGTGTAGATTTCCATCCAGGAGATTTCACGCTTACCGCCGTAGGCTTTTTTTACAGCGGCATCAACAACTTTAATCATTACAGGCGTGACATCAGCCCCGATTCCGTCCCCTTCAATAAACGGGATAACCGGATTGTCCGGAACGATTAATTTGCCTTGTGCGTCAATGGTAATTTTAGCGCCTTTCGCCGGAACAACTACTTTGCTTTCCATCAACCTCTCCTTAATGTTATGTAAGCGCAATGCTTTGTTAATTTTTTGTAATGGCACTGTCAATACTACTTGAATAATTGCATCACGCAAATCCTAACTGTTTTAAGCTATAATGTAAGTCTCATTTTTTATAAAAAAGATATCATGGCTGTCATACAACCCAAAATCCGCACGACCGGAAAAAAACACTCACATCCGGCAGCGCAACGCCATCTGAATAAGCCTGTCCGTAAACGCGGCCCGCGCAAAATAGTGTTGTTTAATAAGCCGTTTGATGTACTGCCGCAATTTACCGGTGAACCCGGGCAAAATACGCTGAAGGACTATATTCCGATCAACGATATTTATGCCGCCGGTCGTCTGGATCGCGACAGCGAAGGGTTATTGATCCTGACGAATGACGGTGTGTTGCAGGCCCGGCTGACACAGCCGGATCATAAAGCAGAAAAAGTGTATTACGCGCAGGTGGAAGGGATACCGGATGAGGATGCACTGAATCAGTTACGTAAAGGTATCACCCTGAATGATGGCCCGACCCGCCCGGCCGGTGCGGAAATTGTTGCTGAGCCGGCATGGCTGTGGCCGCGTAATCCGCCTATCCGTGAACGTAAATCCATCCCTGTAACCTGGCTGAAACTGACACTCAGAGAAGGCCGTAACCGCCAGGTGCGACGGATGACCGCACATATCGGACATCCGACCCTGCGCCTTATCCGCTGGCAGATCGGCGATTACACCCTGGACGCACTGAAACCCGGTGACTGGAGAAGTATTAATGACATTTAAGCCCCATATTACCGTGGCCTGCCTGGTCAGCGCCGGTGAAAAATTTCTGGTGGTGGAAGAAACCGTTAACGGCAACGCCACCTGGAACCAGCCTGCCGGACATCTGGAAGCCGGAGAATCCCTGATTGCCGCCGCAGAGCGCGAGCTGTATGAAGAAACCGGGATCCGTGCCACCCCCGATGCCCTGCTGAAAATCCATCAGTGGGTCGCACCGGACGGTACGCCGTTTATCCGTTTTCTGTTCCGCGTGCTGCTGGACAGTGAATGTGAAACACACCCGCAGGACAGCGATATCGACTGCTGCCACTGGGTCAGTGCCGATGAGATTATTCACAGCCCGATTCTGCGCTCCCCGCTGGTGAAAGAGAGTATGTTCGCCTGGTTTGCCGCCGAACCGCTGCCGCTTTCGCTGCTGGGAACGTTCGGCGACGGATTCGGGGAACCGGTAACACCGTAATACTTTGCGAAAAAAGTGCCGGACCCGCACCTGAGTGATGCACCGCTGTGCGTATCATGGTAAAGTACGGCGCTTGTTTTTTTCCCCGGTTCTTCTTCGCACCACAATTTGCGGAGCAGGCCGAATCGCCGCGAGATCAGCCATGTCAGATAACAGCCAGAAAAAAGTCATCGTCGGAATGTCCGGCGGTGTGGATTCCTCCGTTTCAGCCTATTTACTGCAACAGCAGGGTTATCAGGTGACCGGGCTGTTTATGAAGAACTGGGAAGAGGACGATGATACCGAATACTGTTCCGCCGCCGCCGATCTGGCGGATGCGCAGGCGGTCTGCGATAAACTCGGCATTGAACTGCTGACCATCAACTTCGCGGCGGAATACTGGGACAATGTGTTCGCGCATTTCCTGGAAGAATATAAAGCGGGACGCACACCAAACCCGGATATTCTGTGCAATAAAGAAATCAAATTCAAAGCCTTCCTGGAATACGCCGCAGAAGATCTCGGGGCAGATTATATCGCCACCGGCCATTATGTGCGCCGCCGTGATATCAACGGTACCACACAGTTACTGCGCGGCCTGGACAGCAATAAAGATCAGAGCTATTTCCTGTATACACTGAGTCACGACCAGGTGGCACAGAGCCTGTTCCCGGTCGGGGAACTGGAAAAACCGGAAGTCCGCCGCATTGCGGAACAATTAGGGCTTATCACTGCAAAGAAAAAAGACTCCACCGGGATCTGCTTTATCGGTGAGCGTAAGTTCCGTGATTTCCTCGCCCGCTATCTGCCCGCCAAACCGGGCCCGATTATGACCGTTGATGGTCAGGAAATCGGTCAGCATGACGGACTGATGTATCATACCCTCGGTCAGCGCAAAGGGCTGAAAATCGGCGGAACCCGTGAAGGTTCAGACGAGCCGTGGTATGTTGTCGATAAAGATGTTGAAAACAATATTCTGATTGTCGCACAGGGCCACGAACACCCGCGTCTGATGTCTGCCGGACTTATCGCGCAGCAGCTGGACTGGGTATCACGGGAGCCGCTGACCCAACCGCTGCGCTGTGTGGTGAAAACCCGTTACCGTCAGGAAGATATCCCCTGTACTGTCACCCCGCTCGGCGATGATAAAATCAGTGTCCGGTTTGATAACCCGGTTGCTGCGGTCACGCCGGGTCAGTCCGCTGTCTTTTATCAGGATGAAGTCTGCCTGGGCGGCGGGGTTATTGAAGCGCGTATTACGGAGTGATTATGGCTAAAAATTACGAAGACATAACCCTCGCTCTGGCCGGTATCTGCCAGGCCGCGCGCCTGGTGCAGCAGCTGGCGCATGAAGGTCAGACCAATAATGATGCGGTTGATGTGATGATACGCAGTATCACCAATAATAACCCGTCCTCCGTCCTGAATGTCTACGGCGACAATGTGCAGAATCTGCATACCGGCCTGTCTGCATTTGCCGGTATGTTCAATATGTCCGGTTATCAGGGACTGAATACCGAGCTGACCCGCTATATAGGTCGATTGATGCAGCTGGAGCGCCGCCTGGATAAACAGCCGGGAGCAATGGATGAACTCGGCCGTCGTATTGATAACCTTGAACACCAGCGCGACCATTTCGGTTTGTCGCAGGAAGCGATGCTGAATTCTATCGCCGGGATCTATGTGGACAATATCAGCGGCCTCGGCCCGCGCATCCAGGTAACCGGCTCGCCGGAGATCCTGCGTAATACCCTAATTCAGGCTAAAGTCCGCTCGCTGTTACTGAGCGGGATCCGCAGCACTGTTCTCTGGCGCCAGGTCGGCGGCAACCGTTTACAGCTGATGTTTTCCCGCTCACGCCTGGTGGACACCGCTAAATACCTTCTCGCTCAACACTAAAATTACCGGGAGTTGCAACCAATGGAATTATCCTCACTTACCGCCGTTTCCCCTGTCGATGGCCGTTATGGTGACAAAACACGCGCACTGCGCGATATTTTCAGTGAATACGGTTTACTGAAATTCCGTGTACAGGTCGAAGTGCGTTGGTTACAAAAACTGGCGGCATGTGCAGACATCCCCGAAGTGCCGGCTTTTGATGATGACGCAATCGCTTACCTGGATGCAATTGTCGCGAATTTCGGCGAAAAAGACGCAATGCGGATCAAGGAAATTGAGCGCACCACCAACCACGACGTGAAAGCGGTGGAATATTTTCTCAAAGAAAAAGCCGAAGCAGTACCTGCCCTGCACGCCGTATCTGAATTTATCCATTTCGCCTGCACATCCGAAGATATCAATAACCTTTCTCATGCCCTGATGCTCAGCACCGCCCGCGACACCGTGCTGCTGCCGGCATGGCGTCAGATGATTGATACTGTCCGCGCCATGGCATCGGATTACCGCGACCTGCCGCTGCTCTCCCGCACCCACGGGCAGCCTGCGACCCCGAGCACCATCGGTAAAGAGTTTGCTAACGTGGCTTACCGGATGGAGCGCCAGTACCGTCAGTTACAACAGACCGAAATCCTCGGCAAAATCAACGGCGCGGTCGGAAACTATAACGCACACTTATCTGCCTATCCGGAGATTGACTGGCACACATTCAGCGAAGCGTTTGTCACCTCGCTGGGTATTCAGTGGAACCCGTACACCACGCAGATTGAGCCGCACGATTATATCGCCGAATTTTTTGACTGCGTGGCGCGTTTTAACACCATTCTGATCGATTTCGACCGTGATATCTGGGGTTACATTGCCCTGAATCACTTTAAACAGAAAACCATTGCCGGTGAAATCGGTTCATCCACCATGCCGCATAAAGTCAACCCGATTGATTTTGAAAACTCAGAAGGTAACCTGGGACTGGCTAATGCCGTGCTCGGTCACCTGGCAACCAAACTGCCGGTATCCCGCTGGCAGCGCGATCTGACCGACTCCACCGTGCTGCGTAATCTGGGTGTGGGGATCGGTTACTCGCTGATCGCTTATCAGTCCACACAAAAAGGTCTGAGCAAGCTGGAAGTGAACGAAAAACACCTGCGTGACGAGCTGGATCAGAACTGGGAAGTGCTGGCAGAGCCGATTCAGACGGTCATGCGCCGCTACGGTATCGAAAAACCGTATGAAAAACTCAAAGAGCTGACCCGCGGCAAACGTGTTGATGCTCAGGCTATGCAGGTCTTTATCGACGGACTGGATCTGCCTGACGCAGAAAAAGTCCGCCTGAAAACGCTGACCCCGGAAAACTATCTCGGGGATGCCATTCGTCTGGCTGACGAGTTGTAATTATTAACTCACTGATAATTAAATGACACAGAGGCAGAGAATATCTGCCTCTTTTTTATGATTAAACGCATATCCGGCGTATTATTTGGCGTACAAGTTCCCCATCCTTCATGTAAACTGTTACAATTCACATCGTTTTCTGTTCAGATATCTGTCTTTGTAAGGAATTGTGTATGCGTGTGCTCATCGTGGAAGATAACAACTTACTCCGCCACCATCTGACGGTTCAGATCCGCGACCTCGGCCACCAGGTTGATGCGGCAGAAGATTCAAAAGAAGCAGATTATTTTCTTCAGGAAAGTCAGCCGGATATCGCGGTGGTTGATCTCGGTCTGCCCGGCGAGGACGGTATGGTGATGATTGCCCGCTGGCGTCAGCAACAGGTCAAAATCCCGATTATGGTACTGACCGCCCGGGAAAGCTGGCAGGAAAAAGTCGCCGCGCTCAATGCCGGGGCGGATGATTATGTTACCAAACCTTTCCAGCTGGAAGAGATTGTCGCCCGTATGCAGGCACTGATGCGCCGTAACAGCGGCCTTGCCTCCCAGACGCTGGAACTGGGTATTTTTATGATCGATCTTTCCCGCAAAGAGTTCCTTGTTGACGGTAACGCCGTCAAACTGACTGCATTTGAATACACGATTATTGAAACACTGATGCGGAATAATGGTAAAGTCGTCAGTAAAGACTCCCTGATGCGCCAGCTCTATCCGGATGCCGAACTACGTGAAAGTCACACCATCGATGTACTGATGGGGCGTCTGCGCAAAAAAATTCAGACATTTACCGATATTGACGCCATCGTCACTGTCCGCGGACAGGGCTACCGTTTCGACACCGGGAAGTAACAGACGCCACTTAAGCCACTGAGGTATTGCGCATGACCAGGCGGACAACGCGCCCTTTCTCTCTGCGGACCCGGTTTTTACTGGCAACCTTTGCCGTGATCCTCGCCATGACACTCTCTTACGGTGCGGTGGCGCTGGTCGGTTACCTGGTCAGTTTTGATAAAACCACCTACACTATGTTGCGCAGCCAGAGCAACCTGTTTTACAGCCTGTCGCAGTGGGATAACGGTAAACTTAATATCCGCTTTCCGCCGAATTTCTCCCTGAATGCCCCGTCCGTGGTGCTGATTTATGATGATAATCAGAATCTGCTCTGGCGGCAGTATCATATTGACGCGCTGGAAAGAGCGATTCCGGCCAAATGGCTGACCAAAGAGGGGTTGTATGATCTGAATACCTCGCTGGAAGCCACCAAATCCCTGCTGGTCAACACCCCGCTTTTTGCCACGGAAGATATCCGGATTAATGACCTCGATGATGATCACGACGGGCGGATGATCCACTCCGTGTCTGTCAGCCGTTACGGCAAAACCGATACCCTGCCGCCGCTGACAATTGTGGTGGTGGATACCATCCCGCAGAATCTGCAGAAGACGTTCCGTGTCTGGGAATGGTTCGGCTATGTGGTGCTGGCTAACCTGTTTCTCCTCACACCGCTGATCTGGCTGGCAGCACACTGGAGCCTGCGGCCGATTAATGCCCTCAGCGGGCAGATCAGCGCCCTTGAAAAAGGCGAGCGCGACGATCTGGATCAAACCCCGCCCAGTGAACTGCGCGGGCTGGTACGTAACCTGAACCTGCTGCTGCACAGTGAGCGGGAGCGTTATACCCGCTATCAGCGCACGCTTTCGGATCTGACTCACAGCCTGAAAACCCCGCTGGCGGTGCTGCAAAGCACCCTGCGCTCACTGCGCGGCGGCAAAGATATGACCATTGAAACCGCCGAACCGGTCATGCTTGAGCAGATCGGACGGATCTCCCAGCAGGTCGGTTATTATCTGCACCGCGCCAGTATCGGCGGTGACAATACCGTGCTGATGCGGGACATTTCTTCTGTTCCGGCGTTGATTGACAGCCTCGCCAGCGCACTGTCCAAAGTATATCAGCGCAAAGGCGTGGATATAACTGTCGATATTCCGCCGGATATCACCTGGCTGGGGCAGCAGAATGACTTTATGGAAGTCATGGGCAATATCATGGAAAACGCCTGCAAATACTGTCTGGAATTTGTCGAGGTGACGGCACAGTGGCAGCATGATGCCGTTATCCTGATTGTCGATGATGATGGTCCCGGTGTGCCGGAAGAGAAACGTGAACTGATTTTCAGCCGCGGTCAGCGGGTTGACACCCTGCAGCCGGGTCAGGGGCTGGGGCTGGCGATTGTCACCGATATTCTGGAGCAGTATGACGGCGGTGCGGTTGTCACCGAAAGCCCGCTGGGCGGTGCCCGTATTACCGTGACCTTCCGGCGGCAGACTGTTCACAACGAAGACAGCGACTGATAGCCAGTCTGTTATTGCCGGAACTGTGTGAATATATGCATGAATACAAGAGGCCTTTTTCCGTTATACTCCTTTCATCTGCCTGATCACGGCGTTTATTGAGGACGAATACATGGATTATAAACTGAATTTAGACTGGCAGACCTTTATGGAAAGCCACTGGCAAAAACGTCCGTTACTGATCAAAGGCGGTTTCCGCAATTTCCGCGACACCATTTCCCCGGATGAACTGGCGGGGCTGGCAATGGAAGATGAAGTTGACAGCCGCATCGTCACCCGCTTCAGCGGAAAATGGGATGTGCGCCACGGGCCGTTTCAGGAATTTGACGGGCTGGGAGAGAAAGACTGGTCGATCCTGGTTCAGGCCGTTGATCACTGGCATTTCCCGTCTGCCGCGCTGATGAAGCCGTTCCGCTGTCTGTCTGACTGGCGTATGGATGACCTGATGATCTCATATTCTGTTCCGGGCGGCGGTGTGGGTCCGCATCTGGATCAGTATGATGTGTTTATTATCCAGGGTCAGGGGCGCCGCCACTGGCGTGTCGGGGAAAAAATCCCGATGAAACAGCACAGCCCGCATCCGGATCTGTTACAGGTCGATCCGTTTGACGCTATTATTGATGAAGAAATGGTACCGGGTGATATCCTCTATATTCCGCCGGGATTCCCGCATGAAGGCTATGCTATTGAGGAATCACTGAACTATTCCGTCGGTTTCCGTGCACCGAATGCCCGTGAGCTGTTCAGCGGCTTTGCCGATTATATCATTGCCAATGAACTCGGCAGTTACCGCTACAGTGATCCGGATCTGGCGTTCCGCGATAATCCGGCATTAATTCAGCAGGGTGAACTGACCAAGCTGCACGGCATGATGCAGGATTTGCTCGACCAGCCGGATGTGTTCCGCAAATGGTTCGGTGAATTTATTTCCCAGTCCCGTCACGAGCTGGATCTGGCACCACCGGAACCGGCGTACAGCCCGGATGAAATACAGGAACTGCTGTCTCAGGGAGAATCCCTGTTTCGCCTGAATGGTCTGCGGGTGCTGCGTGTCGGGGATACCTGTTTCGTTAACGGCGAAGCCCTGAAAACCCCTCATATCGAAGCGGCGGATGTGCTCTGCCAGTATGATGAAATCAACGCCGCCATGCTGGGGGATGCGTTCAGTGACCCGGAATTTGTCACCCTGCTGACGGTGCTGATTAATAACGGCTACTGGTATTTTGATGATTAATCAGCCATAAAATAGCATTTACCATGCAGATAGAAACGCCGCGTCATCACGCGGCGTTTTTTACTGGTAACGGATGGTGTAATTCAGAATTGTTTCCGCTGTACCCGGCTCAATACTGTCCCTTGTTTGTACAAAAGCAGCCTGTAACCGCAATACAGCACGCTGAGCAGTGACTTCATCAAACGAAAGCGCTTCCCCGAAGGTGACCGGTCTGCCGTTATGGGTCAGCCGGACCCCCGCACCGGACGCACTGCCATTTCCCCGCGTCAGCTTCAGCGTTCCGGGTCTGTTTTTTGCCGTGAATGCACTGCCCGATAATCGGATATCCGCCTGCGTCAGAGAGTTGCATTGCAGTGCGATAGTCAGGTTGCGGATACTTCCCGGTGCAACAGACCCTTTACCGCTGAAATCCGTCCGTGATACCGACCCTAAATCCACCTCGGTGTCTGTCTGCGGATCAAGATCACAGGAATTCTGCCGGACCGCAAATCCGCCCAGATGCAACCCCGATTCAACAATATGATACCGTTCCCACGGCCACTGCCCGTCAACACGCATTGAGAGCTGCCCCAGATAGCCACCGGGATGATGTGCCGTTATTTGCGGTTTCAGCTTATAAAGAGTGACCATAACCCGCACCCGGTATGACTGAGACGGATCCATCCCGCTGCTGATCGTACACAACCGTTTATTGGCACTGTTGTTGTCCGGCGAGTCACGGCCATCCACATAACGTGACGACTTCATACATTCCGGATGCTCCGCCACCGCCCCCAGGCTGTAACCAATACCACCGGGAAGTTCATAGATTGTTTGCCCTGAGGCGTGCTGTATTTTATTACCCTGCATGCCGCCCACCAGCACAAATTCAATCGTTTTACCCGGTTCAATCCGGCACTGATAAACATCGATACTGTCAGACAGTATCATCTCCCCGATCACGCCGCCGACCGGCACATGATGTGCTGCGCTGATAACCCCGCCGGGAATACGGAGTGTGGTTTCCGGGGTCATTAATGTACAATTTTCCTCTGCGGCGGCAGACAGGCTCAGTCCGGCTGTCAGCCACAGAAAAAGCCCGGCACGGCATAATATGTTGATCTGAATAAACATGGTCACTCCTTTACTGACACATCAGCGGGAAAGTGATTAATCCCTGCTGTTCCGGCGGGATTGAAAAATCCGCTTCACACTGTTCCTGCGCCTCTTTTCCCCAGACCGCCTGTAAACGCCCCTGTGCCGGTAATCCGCTGAGATACACCTCCCCGTCTTCACCGGCCATACCGCTAACGCTGCTGCCGTCTGCTTTTCTGATTTTGACACGGGCAGCGAACGGCACGACACCCTGCGGGGTTCTCAATGCAAAAATGGCCCGGAAACCGCTGTTCACCGCAAAACGGACAGACACCACGGCACCTTTTGACGGGATCACCTGCACAACCGGATCATCCGTATCCGCATTATCCGGCAGGGTTTCCGGGTCGATACGGACAACATTCCGGTGATAATGACTCAGCTGCGGAATCACACTGAATCCGGCACTGTCTGTCCGTGCGGCGATCCGGGATGCCATACCGATCCCCCGGGTACCGCCGGTATCAGCCAGTCCGCTGGTTTCCCCCAACGGACGTGACAGAGTGATTCCGTTTTCATGAATAATCAGCCCGCCCTGAATATCCCCGCTCAGCATGTTTTGATCATGGCTGTGGTTAATTCTGCCGCGGATATCAGCCAGATCATGTCGCCAGCGCAGTTCTGCCCCCTGGTCATGTACCGTGTTTTGCTGCTGATAACGGTGTGTGATTGCGTATCCGAGGCGCTGCTCTTCACCCAGTGATCCGCTGACAGATGTCTGCAGAGAGGATTGTCCGGCCCGCTGGTGGTAATAAAAATGACTGCGCGCCTGCTGACCGGCAAAATTCAGCGGCACGGACAGGGAGAAAGAGACCCGTTTATCGGATTTCCGGTAATGACCTCCGGTGCGGTACTGTGCATTCACACCATAATGTATCCGGCCGGCCCGGCTGAAATAGCCGGTATCACGGCTGATCAGTCTCCTGTCGCCGTACCCCTCATGTCCGGTACGGTGATAATGATATCCTGCCGATACCACACCGTTATCGCCGGGTAACGGCTGTGTCAGCCGGGTCTGCCATTGCCGGGAGCGCTGTTCATGACTGGCACCGGTATGCAGTAGTGTGCCGGTCAGCGGAAAAAATTTCTGATAATTTAACCGGTAACGCGGATAGTGTTGTGCTGTTGTGTGGCGCATCAGAACATCGGCGGAAATCCCGCCTGCCGCCCCCATATTGACACCCGCGCCCATCCCGCTGCTCAGGGCATGCTGTGCCGCATAACCGCCGCCGTATAATGTCAGAACAGAATTGATGCCATACGCTGCCGTGCCCTGCACAAACAACGGTTTTTTACTGTTTCCGTGCCGGTTAAGCTTTCCGGCATCCAGTGTGTATTTAAGCCGGCCTTCCCGTTGCATGACAGGGACTGCAGCTCCGTGCTGTGTAAAATGCTGTACAGTGCCGTCAGCCTCCTCAACGGTGACATCCAGTTCCGTTCCCTGAAAAGACGTGTTCAGATCATCGATAACAAATTCACCGGCCGGTAATGTTTCACGGCGGATGACCATGCCCTGCTGCCTGATGGTCAGTTCCGCACTCTGCCCGGCGATACCGCGGATAACCGGCGCATACCCCTGCTGATTCAGCGGATACATATCCCCTTGTGAAGCCAGCCGGATCCCCCTGAATGCGCGGCTGTCAAACAACACATCACCGCTGAACAATTCCCCCAGCTGAAACTCACTGCGCAGAGGCGCGATAGCGCGGTACATCCACAGTCGTTCTGATTGCCATACCATTTTCCGGTCTCTGTATTCTGCTCTGCTGTGATGACGAAGCCGCCAGAATCCGGCATTAAAACCACTTTGCAGTAACAGGATATGTCCGGTGTGATCACTGAACCGGCTGTTTTGCCGGGAAAAGCGGTAATCATAATTGAGCATAAATGCAGTAATCCCGGGTTCCCATAATGACGCATCCGCTGTCCGTTGTTCATCAGTCAGAAAAAACCGCTGTGGGATCGTAATATCCAGAACCTGTTGTGCCGCATCAAAATTCAGCACAACCCCGCTGACCAGCCCGGCAATATCCGCAATCGGTGCCGTGTTTTCCGTTTCAGCAAATACAGACGATGCATCAGGCCGTAATCCCCATGCCAGCCATTGCTTTCGGGTGACTTGCGGCAGCAACTTTTTGTGTTGCGGATGATAATGAAATTCCAGCCAGCCGCTGCTTACCCTCCGCTGATTAACCCTGACTGTCACAAAATAGCGCCCTTCTTCCTGAAACTGCCGTTCACGCAGATACTGAAACTGCGCGGGCTCCATCACCGGATTATCCCCGCTCAGGCCAAGCGCCGCCGGATTAAAATACGGTGCCGCCGGGGTCTTTCCGGAGAAAAAAAACGGAAGCAGCATCAGAAGAAAAAAATAAGATATTCTTAATTGCATAGTATTATTATTTTTTAAACGTCACCGCTCTGGAAATAATCCCACCAAAATCAGAAATATAGCTGGCTGTGATCGTGTCATTGGAATGAATCGCTGTTAGCGGCACAGTTAATGATTCAAATGGAATAATCATGTCCGAAACAGTGTATTCTTTATCATTAACGGCAAGATGTCTGACAGTAATATGGAAAGGAGTATTATTAATTATGTTGATTTTATTTCCTTTTTTTTCATACCTCAGGTTATTATAATCAGGCTCAGTTAATCCCGCCGGACGATAAAAGAATTTAAATTTTGAATTGATAACAACCTGAAGTTTATTTTTTCTGTATTCTTGTGTTTCCGGAACCCCCCGGATATTCAGCCAGAGTAATGTTTCTCTGTCTTCCGGAAAGGCGGCCTGTTTCAGCATAACACGCAGGATACCTTTTTTCCCCGCATCCAGCTGAAAGAGAACCGGGGTAAGAATGAAATCCTTACTCTTTGTAATGCCATCTGCTTTTTCAATCCAGCCCTGAATTAAGTAAGCTGTTTTTTTATCGGTATTATCAACAGGAACCGCGATCATGTTTTTATCCTGCGGATAAATAAACCGGGTTCCGCCAACAACGACTGCGGCAAACGTCTGACTCATTGTCAGATAAATGATAATAAAAAAAATGAAATAGTTTTTCATTGTACAATTTATCCATGGCGGCAATAATCATTGCCGCCGGCATTAGCAATTATTCGTAAGAAACGGTAAATCCAATGACAGCATTACCCGTGCCCGGTGTTGATCGTCCGGTAGCCTGATAACCGGCCAGATATTCCACAGTATGCTCCCGCGAATTTTCCGTCATGAGCACATCCTGAAATCTCCCTTCGGGAGTCATTTCTTCCCCGCCTTTGGCGGTTACATAAATACCTATATTTTGAGCACTATCTTCACTGGCATCCAATGCAAAAATCTTATTATTATCTTTGTGAGCGGTTCCTTCCATTTTTATTTTCAGGGATGTGGTTGCCAGTGAACAATCAATCAGAGAAATAACAAATGCTTTTCCTTCTGTTTTCTGACCTGCGTGTTTTAATTTAGCAATGGAATGTTCTTCCAGATTAACGGTTTTATTCCCCCCTTGAATCGCACAACTGGAGTCTTTTATTTCACCTCTGAATGAAATTGTGGATGATATTTCTTTTGGTTCATTAACGGTAACTTCATGCTCAATCATATTATCATCTGCGAATGCGCTTACTGATAATAACACCCAAGATGAAAGTATAAGTTTTGATTTTAAATAACACATAGATACTTACCTTTAAAATAAATTAATTATATATAATTTTAATGCTATTAGTTATATGATGCAGATTATCAATACTGAAATCTGACAGGCGTAAAACCATATCAGCAACAGTTAAACAAATATAAAACAAAAAGCAGATAATGAAGAATAAAAAATATCATATCACCGGAAAGGATTTTACTGTTTTATGAGACTGTTTTATTTAATAAAAAAGCCACCTTTTATTCAGGTGGCTTATTGATATTTAATTAATATACGAATTATTTATTTCTTCATATCCAATGCGGTTAATTCTGCAATCCGCATAATCACAGAAACAGCCTGTTCCATGCCTTCCAGCGAAATAAACTCGTGTTTACTGTGGAAGTTATAGCCGCCGGTAAACAGATTCGGGCACGGCAGACCACGATAAGAAAGTTGTGCGCCGTCAGTACCGCCGCGGATAGGTTTGATATCCGGCTCAATATCGCAGTCGATCATTGCCTGTTTGGCCAGTTCAATCACATGCGGGTGTTTCACCACATGGTCACGCATATTGTAATAGCTGTCATCGATCGTCAGCTCGATATAGCAGTCCGGATGCAGACCTTTACCGACTTTTTCGGCAATCGCGATCATGTTGCTTTTACGTTTTTCAAAGCTGTTACGGTCAAAATCACGGATGATATAGTGCATTTCCGCGCGTTCAACGGTGCCTTTGATGCTTTGCAGATGGTAGAACCCTTCATACCCTTCGGTATTTTCCGGGGTTTCTTCCGGCGGTAGTTCACTGTGGATACGGGTTGCCAGCGACAATGCATTCACCATCACGCCTTTGGCACTGCCCGGATGCACATTATTGCCCTCAATACGGATGGCAACCGCCGCCGCGTTGAAGTTTTCATATTCCAGCTCACCGACACCACCGCCATCAACGGTATAAGCCCACTGTGCACCGAATTTTTTCAGATCCACATACTGCGCACCACGGCCGATTTCTTCATCCGGCGTGAAGGCAATGCGGATATCGCCGTGCGGAATATCACTGTTTTTCAGGCGCACCATCGCGGTGATGATTTCCGCAATACCGGCTTTATCATCCGCCCCCAGCAGGGTTTTACCGTCGGTCATAATCAGGGTTTTACCCAGCATGGTGTGCAGCACCGGGAACATAACCGGCGACAGTACTTCGTCACCGATGCCGAGTGCGATATCACCACCACGGTAATTTTCCAGAACCTGAGGATTCACATTACGCCCGGAGAAATCCGGAGAGGTATCAAGGTGAGAAATAAAACCGATAACCGGCACCGGCCAGTCAACATTCGCCGGTAACGTTGCCATCACGCAGCCGTTATCATCCAGCGAGACATCTGATAACCCCAGCGTTTTCAGCTCTTTTTCCAGAGCACGCGCCAGCCTTAGCTGACCGTCGCTGCTTGGTGTCAGCTTGGCTGACGGCTTCGACTGCGTGTCAAAAGAGACATAACCGAAAAAGCGCTCTAATAACTTATCCATGTGTTCCCCCAATAACATTGATTTCTTATTATCGGGGAAACATAAATTGAGTTATTGCGTCAAATCAGATTTAGTGTTGTTAATCTGTGCCAGCAGCTGACGGACATATGCCGGCACCACCTGCCCGGCAGGGCCGTAGTGACACTCTTCAAACTCACTCTGCACCTTACTCGGTTCCAGATTGAGTTCCACCGTGTGTGCCCCGCACAGCCGTGCCTCATGGACAAACCCGGCCGCCGGATAGACATGCCCGGAGGTGCCGATAGCGATAAAGATATCCGCATCATTCAGTGCCTGATAGATTTCATCCATACCGAACGGCATTTCACCGAACCAGACAATATGCGGGCGCAGCGGTGACGGGAACTGGCAGCAGTGGCAGCGCTCATCGGCAGAGAGATCACCGGTACACGACTGAACCTGTCCGGACATCGTACAGCGGATTTTGAGCAGTTCGCCGTGCATGTGGATAATCCGCTCACTGCCTGCCCGTTCGTGCAGGTTATCAATATTCTGGGTGACCAGCAGGAAGTTATCCCCCAGCACCTGTTCCAGCTCCGCCAGCGCGAGATGTGCCGGGTTCGGCTTTACCTCAGGGGACTGTAACTGACGGCGGCGGTCATTATAAAACTGCTGCACCAGACGCGGGTTGCGGGCATAGCCTTCCGGTGTCGCCACATCTTCAATATTGTGTTCTTCCCACAGCCCGTCTTCCGAACGGAACGTGCGGATCCCCGACTCGGCGGAAATACCCGCGCCGGTCAGCACAACAACTTTCGGTTTAAACTGATCCATTTTTCCGGCCATCCATTTGTCACGATAGAAAAAGCGTAAGCGAAAACGCTGACGCAGGGTACGCCGCTGTTTGCGTAATTTTCTTAATCGGTGCGTTCTGCGCATAATCCGGCCTTTGTTCATCACTGTCTCCGTTCAGGGTAATGCATCCGCACTTCGGATTCAAAAATCATTACAATTCCTGCGGGCTTTACTGCCCGCTCAGAATACGTGCCGGTTCAAGGCGGCAGGCGCGTCTCGCCGGATACCAGCTTGCCAGCAGGCTCAGCACAATGGTGGTCAGCACCACATACAGCAGGTCGGTCAGCCGCAGTTCCGACGGCAGAAAATCAATAAAATAGACGTCACCGGACAGCAGTTTGTGCCCGATAAGGAATTCAATACCGCGGATAAGCGGTGTCAGGTTCAGCGCTGCCAGTGTGCCGAGGACTGCCCCGCTGATACAGCCGACCATGCCGGTCAGCAATCCGTACCAGAGGAAAATGGCGCGGATCAGGCTGTCTTTCGCGCCGAGGGTGCGCAGAATGGCGATATCCCCGCTTTTATCTTTCACTGCAATAATCAGGGTGGAAACGATATTGAAGCACGCCACGCCAATCACCAGAATCATGGCCAGATACATAATACTGCGCACTAACTGAATGTCGCTGTACATATAGCCGTATTCGTTGATCCAGCTTTTATAGAAGACATGTTCACGGCTGGCTTCCGCCGCCCGCAGCACCACATCATTGGCGTTGAAAACATTATCCACGCGGATTTCGATCCCGGTGACACCTTCACCGTAATCCAGATACTGCTGTGCATCTTCCAGCGGCAGCAGCGCCAGCCGGTGATCCAGCATCCCGCTTAAGCGAAAAATCCCCGCGACCTGTAACCGGATACGCTTCGGCTGTAACAGGCGCTCCGTGCTGTCGTGATTCGGGATCATGATAGTAAGCCAGTCGCCCTGCGCAACACCGAGGGATTTTGCCGCGCCGTCGCCGAGGATTATCTGATTTTTCCCGGCCTGAAAATCCGCCCAGGCATTATCCGCGACAAATGCCGGCAGCCCGCTGACCGACTTCTGAGTGACCGGATCCACCCCCATCAACTGCATGGCCTGTAATTTACTGCCTTTCTCCGCCAGTCCGGTAAATTCAATATACGGGCTGGCTGCCACGACGCCCGGGGTATTTTTGATCCGCAGCAGGCTCTGCGCCCAGGTATCAAACGGCTGTTCAACGGTCGAGATCTGCCCCTGCGGCACCACGGAAAGCACCCGGTTCTCCAGCTCACGCTCGAAGCCGTTCATGGCACTCAGCCCGATAATCAGTACCGCCACCCCGAGCGTGATCCCCAGCGTGGAAATGACGGAAATCAGCGAGACCATCCCCGCCCGTTTCCGCCCTTTGCTGAAACGCAGCGCAGTCAGTAATGACAGCGGTAGTGCATTCATAGCGCCGTCTCCGGCTGTGCATTCAGAATACCGTCGCGCATTTCCATCTGCCGCCCCATTTTCGCCGCCAGAGCGAGGTCATGGGTAACTACCAGGAAGGCGGTGCCGAGGGTTTTATTCAGTTCGGATAACAAATCAAAAATGCTCTGCGCATTGCGCTGATCCAGGTTACCGGTCGGTTCATCCGCCAGCACCAGTGATGGCTTATTCACCAGCGCACGGGCAATCGCCACCCGCTGACGTTCCCCGCCGGAGAGCTCAGACGGGCGGTGATGGGCGCGCGCCGCCACACCAACCCGCTCCAGCATTTCTCCCGCCTGCGCCAGTGCTTTATCCCGCGCCATACCGCCGATCAGCAGCGGCATTGCCACGTTTTCCGCCGCCGTAAAATCCGGCAGAAGATGGTGGAACTGATAAATAAAGCCCATTTCTTCATTACGCAGCGCCGACAGCGCATTCTGGCTCATGGCGGAAAGTGCCGTGCCGTTGAAAATCACGTCACCGGAGGTCGGGGAATCCAGCCCGCCGAGCAGATGCAGCAGCGTACTTTTCCCTGAACCGGAACTGCCGACAATCGCCAGCATATCCCCGCGCCGGAGTTCAAAATTGACCTGTTTCAGGACATCAGTTTCCACTGTGCCCTCATGATAGGATTTGCATAACTGACGACATGCCAGTAGTAACTCACTCATAACGTAAAGCCTCCGCGGGTTGTACCGCTGCCGCCCGCCACGCAGGCCAGAGTGTGGATAATAAAGAGATAAGCATGGCTGCCGCGCCGATAGTGATTACGCGCAGCGGCTCAATGACCGTCGGCAGCGCGATTCCTTTCGGGATCAGCCCCAGCAGCGGCATCAGAATATTCAGTTGTGAAGAGAGCAGCGTGCCCAGCAGAACGCCGATTACTGAGCCGAGGATCCCCGCTCCCGCGCCCTGAATCATAAAGATCAGCATAATTTTGCCGCGTGTCATTCCCAGGGTTTTCAGGATGGCCACTTCGGTCTGTTTTTCCATCACCAGCAGCGCCAGTGAGGTAATGATATTAAACGCGGCCACGGCGATAATCAGGCTGAGCAGCAGCCCCATCATATTTTTCTCCATGCGCACCGCCTGGAAAAACTCGCCTTTCTGCACGCGCCAGTCAGTCCAGACCAGCCCTTCCGGCAATGTCTGCTGACTGAGGCTGTCCACCTGTAACGGCTGTGACAGATAGAGACGCCAGCCGGTAATATTACCCGCCGGATAGCGCATCAGACGCGCCGCATCCGCCTGATTCATCAGCACCTGGGTGTTATCGGATTCACTGCCGGAGGAGAAAAAACCCGCCACGGTAAACAGGCGCTGGCTCGGGATACGTCCCATCGGCGTCAGCTGTGACACATTCGGCACGAGGATACGGACACTGTCCCCGCGCTTAAGCCCCATGCGTTTCGCCACGCCCTCGCCGACCACCACATGGTATTGTCCTGCCGCCAGGTCAGACGGCCGGGTATTCACCAGATAGTCCAGCAGCGGTTCATCCCCCTGCGGGTCAATCCCGGTGACGGAGGCGATCCCCACATTGCCGGTGCTCTGCAATACCACGTCACCGGTGACAATCGGGGCGGTTTTTACCACATCACGCAGCCCGGCTAATTGTGAGACCGGATGCGTCTGCGGATCCAGCACGCCGTTTCCGGTGGTGATCACCGCCTGCGGCATAAAATCGAGGATACTCTGCTGCAATGAGCGTTCAAAACCGTTCATCACGGATGTCACGGTGATAAGTGCTGTCACCCCCAGCGTGATGCCGATGGCGGAAAGCAGCGAGACAAAACGGGCAAAGCGATCTGTGCCGCGTCCCCGCATGTAACGCAGACCGATTAAAAATGAGACAGACTGAAACATGAAATCTGAACGCCCCTGTTGCCAAAGCGAAGTGTTCAGGGATAATAAAGGCTCCGGTTGATGAATGGAACCACTCCCGCCCGTTTGCGGCAGTTTTTTTTCATTGACGGTCAGCGTGTTGCCGGTATCAGACCACCTCTGAACCGGCAGCGCGGCGGCCTTTCATTGCCCGGACAAGCCACTCCGGTATGGCAGAACCTTGTTACCTGACAGAAACACGCAGCCCGATGGAAAACCGAATGCCGCTGAAAACACGCTATGAACTCCCGGCCCGTGCCGCAGACACCCGCCAGCTCGGTGAAATGACCGGCGCAGCCTGTGCGGTGGAAACCGCGTCGATAATTGAACAACACGACGGCCCCGTCATCCTGGTAACCCGCGATATGCAGAATGCCCTGCGGCTGCGGGATGAAATCCGCCAGTTTACCGCACTCCCGGCAGAAACCCTTGCCGACTGGGAAACCCTGCCGTATGACAGCTTCTCGCCGCATCAGGAGATTATCTCCAACCGGTTATCCACCTTGTACCGTCTGCCAACCCTGGAAAAAGGCGCCCTGATCCTGCCGGTCAATACATTGATGCAGAAAGTGTGTCCGCCTGAATTTCTCACCAGTCATGCCCTGGTGATGGCAAAAGGGGAAAAACTGTCACGGGACAAGCTGCGTGAAGAGCTGGTTCAGGGCGGTTACCGCAGTGTCGAACAGGTACTGGAGCACGGCGAGTTTGCCATTCGCGGGGCATTGCTGGATCTGTTCCCGATGGGCAGCGAACTGCCGTTCCGGATTGATTTCTTTGATGATGAAATCGACAGCCTGCGCACCTTTGATGTCGATACCCAGCGTACGCTGGATGAGGTGAACGCAATCAATCTGCTGCCAGCTCACGAATTCCCGACAGATAAAGACGCTATCGAGCTGTTCCGCAGTCAGTGGCGGGAAACCTTTGAGGTACGCCGCGACCCTGAGCATATTTATCAGCAGGTCAGCAAAGGTACCCTGCCCGCCGGTATCGAGTACTGGCAGCCGCTGTTTTTCACCGCGCCGCTGGTACCGCTGTTTGACTATCTGCCGGATAATACGCTGCTGGTGACTCAGGATTTACAGGAATCCGCCGACCGTTTCCGCCGTGATGTACAACAGCGTTTTGAAAGCCGGGGTGTGGATCCGATGCGGCCGTTACTGCCGCCGTCACAACTGTGGCTGATGCCGGAAGAACTCAATCAGCAGATGAAAACGCTGCCGCGTGTGCAGCTGAATAATGACAAACTGCCGCGCAAAGCCGCCAATACCAACCTCGGGTATACCGCACTGCCGGATCTGAAAGTCAATCCGCAACTGAAATCCCCGCTTGACCCGCTGCGCCGCTTCCTGGAAAGCACCGACGCTGCCGTGATTTTCTCGGTAGAAAGTGAGGGACGGCGTGAAAGCGTGCAGGAACTGCTGGCGCGGATCAAAATCAAACCGGCGGAAATCCGCAGCCTGCAGGAGGCAACTGTACCGGGCATTTATGTCATGCTCGGTGCTGCCGAACACGGTTTTGTTGATAATGAGCGTCAATGTGTTCTGATCTGCGAAAGCGATATGCTGGGCGAGCGCGTGGTGCGCCGCCGTCAGGACACCCGCCGAACCATTAATACCGATACCCTGATCCGCAACCTCGCGGAGCTGCGCCCCGGTCAGCCGGTGGTACATCTGGAGCACGGTGTCGGCCGCTATCAGGGATTAACCACGCTGGAAGCCGGAGGGATCAAGGCGGAATACCTGATCCTCACCTACGCCGGAGAAGATAAACTGTATGTGCCGGTCTCCTCACTGCATCTGATCAGCCGCTATGCCGGAGGTGCGGATGAAAGCGCGCCGCTGCACAAACTCGGTGGCGAAGCCTGGAGTAAAGCGCGTCAGAAAGCGGCGGAAAAAGTCCGTGATGTGGCGGCACAGTTACTGGATATTTATGCACAGCGGGCCGTCAAACCCGGCTTTGCCTTTAAGCATGATCGCGAACAGTACCGCGAGTTTTGCCAGTCCTTCCCGTTTGAAACCACCGCAGATCAGGAGCAGGCTATCAATGCGGTGCTGAGTGATATGTGTCAGCCGGTGGCAATGGACAGACTGGTGTGCGGTGATGTCGGTTTCGGTAAAACCGAGGTCGCTATGCGGGCGGCCTTCCTCGCCGTCCATAACCACAAACAGGTTGCTGTGCTGGTGCCGACCACCCTGCTGGCGCAGCAGCACTATGATAACTTTCGTGACCGTTTCGCCAACTGGCCGGTGCGGATTGAAGTCCTGTCCCGTTTCCGCAGCGCCAAAGAGCAGCAGCAGGTGCTGGATGATACCCGGGAAGGTAAAGTGGATATCGTCATCGGCACACACAAGCTGTTGCAGAGTGATGTGCACTGGCATGACCTCGGCCTGCTGGTGGTGGATGAAGAACACCGCTTTGGTGTCCGCCATAAAGAACGCATCAAGGCGATGCGCGCCAATGTGGATATCCTGACCCTCACCGCCACCCCGATCCCGCGTACCCTGAATATGGCGATGAGCGGCATGCGGGACCTTTCTATTATCGCCACCCCGCCGGCAAGACGGCTGGCGGTGAAAACCTTTGTCCGCCAGTATGATGAGCTGGTGGTGCGGGAAGCGATTCTGCGTGAGGTACTGCGCGGCGGTCAGGTCTATTATCTCTACAATGATGTGGAAAACATTGAAAAAGCCCGCGACCGTATTGCGGAACTGGTGCCGGAAGCCCGTGTGGCCGTCGGCCACGGACAGATGCGTGAACGCGAGCTTGAGCGGGTCATGACTGACTTCCACCATCAGCGTTTTAATGTGCTGGTATGTACCACGATTATTGAAACCGGTATCGATATTCCCAGCGCCAATACCATTATCATCGAACGGGCCGATCATTTCGGGCTGGCACAATTGCATCAGCTGCGTGGTCGTGTCGGGCGTTCGCATCATCAGGCTTATGCCTATCTGCTCACGCCGCACCCGAAAGCCATGACCACCGATGCCCATAAACGCCTGGAAGCAATTGCCTCTCTGGAAGACCTGGGGGCCGGATTTGCTCTCGCCACGCATGACCTGGAAATCCGTGGTGCGGGTGAACTGCTGGGCGAAGATCAGAGCGGTCAGATGGCCAGCGTGGGTTTCACCCTCTATATGGAGATGCTGGAAAGTGCGGTCGATTCCCTGAAAAGCGGCAAAGAGCCGTCACTGGAAGACCTTACCCAAAGCCAGACCGAAGTGGAGCTGCGTATGCCTGCCCTGCTGCCGGAAGATTACCTGCCGGATGTCAGCATGCGCCTCTCCTTCTACAAACGGATTGCCAGCGCGCGCAGCGATACCGAACTGACCGGGCTGAAAATTGAGCTGATTGACCGCTTCGGTCTGCTGCCGGATTCCGGTCGTTACCTGCTGGCAGCGGCGGGTCTGCGCCTGCAGGCACAGGCGCTGGGGATCCGCCGGATTGAGGCCCAGGAGAAAGGCGGTTTTATCGAGTTCAGTGAGAAAAACTATGTCGATCCGGCGTATCTTATCGGGCTGCTGCAAAATAACCCGAAACAGTACCAGCTGGACGGCCCGTCAAAACTGAAGTTTATCTGTGACCTGACCGACCGCAGCAAACGTATTGAGTTTGTCGCCGATTTACTGACCGCGTTTGCCGCTCATCCGGTATAACGTACAACATCCTCTCTGTCAGGTGCCGGTTTCGCCCGGCACCTTAACATGAATAAAAATCCATTTATTGTGAATATTAATTTGCAAGGTGATTATTGGTTCGGTTAGTATTTACCAAAATATAATGACAGCAACAGGGTAAATACTATGGATCGTCGTTCGTTTCTGAAATCAACAGGGATCGCATTCGGTGGCTTAACGGCTGCTTCTCTGATCAGCACCGGTCATGCCGCCACGGATACCGTTTCTCCCGCTGTTAACGCCGCACCGCTCAGTGCAGAAAATCCGCTGCTGCTGAACTTCAATGAAAACTCCCCGGGGATGTCTCCGAAAGCCCGCCAGGCGATTATTGATGCCCTTCCCGGCGCATTCCGCTATCCGGATGCTGCCCGCGAAGCGCTGATTGAGCAGATTGCTGCACACTTCTCACTGACACCGGCGCACATCAGCCTCGGGAATGGTTCCTCGGAAACCATTCAGGCGGCTGTGCAGATGCTGGTGGCGGATGCGCAGAAAAAACAGCAGCCGGTGCAGCTGATTGTGCCGGATCCGACATTCAATTATGCCGAACTGTATGCTGAGCCGCTGGGCGTGAATATTGTCAAAGTGCCGCTGAAAGCCGATCTCTCTTTCGACCTCGCGGCCATGCAGGTAATTGCGGATAACTTTGCCGGTCATTCCGTTATCTATATCTGTAACCCGAATAACCCGACTGCCATGATCACCCCGGCATCACAACTCGCACAGTGGGTAAACCAGGCACCACCGCAGCAGAATTTTATTATTGATGAGGCGTATGCGGAATTTGTGTCTGATCCGCAATTTAAAAGTGCGGTTGAATGGGTGGCTGCCGGAAAATCCAATATTATCGTGACGCGGACTTTCTCGAAAATATTTGCCCTGGCCGGGCTTCGTGTCGGTTACGGTATTTCGCTGCCGGCAGTGACAGAGCAGATAAATAACTTCAATTCTATCGATAATACTAATATAGCGGGTGCCGTTTCCGCTCTCGCATCCCTGAATGATAAACCGTTTATTGATTACAGCCGTCATTCAACGGATGTATCACGGGAAATTGTGGCAGCCGCACTGAAAGAATTAAATCTGCCTTATGCCCCCTCACAGGCTAATTTTATCTTCCATAAAGTCAGCGGAGATGTAAAAACCTATCAGCAGCGGATGAAAGAGAATCATATTATGGTCGGCCGTGAATTTCCGCCGGTAACCGGCTGGAGTCGCCTGACATTAGGTACACCGGAAGAAATGCAGCAATTTGTAACGGTATTAAAACAGTTTCGTCAGAAAGGCTGGGTTTAATTTCCGGTTACTTTAAATAAAAAGTGGTAAATACCGGTTTGCCGCGTAAACCGGTATTTTCTTTTTTTTGTCCGCAACGCACTTTATTTCACGCTATTCAGTTCGGGTAAAATGATCAGCCGCCCGGTGTTATCCACCGGCATGACATCACCGGGATTATAATTGATTCTCACTCTGCCGACGGTATCTTTGATTTTATACACCACATCATAGCCGACAATCCGGTGCTCATAGGTGTAAGCCATGGTGCAGGCACGGTATGTCGGGCCGCCGTACACCTTTGGTGCGTGCAGCAGGGTTTCATACAGCAGATACGGGGTACAGACCTGTTCTGTCGGATGGACGATATCCAGAAGGTCTCTTTTATACGGGCCGGGCATCGCTGTCAGGTCACAGTATTCATGACGCACCGGAACCGTTGCCATGATAGGTTCAGATGAAAGAACCTCAGCAACAGCAGGATGCTTATTCTTTGTCACAGCAAAAGAAATAATTATCACAAAAATAACAAAAAGAAGAATAAGTCCTGTGACTGTTATTCGTGATAATGGTTTCCGTTCAATTTTATTCATTGTCAAATTATATAAATATCCAGCGGTGATAATTAGGATTATTCCTATCCGTGACCGGTTTATTTTTAACATTTAATCTTACCGGACTATATTCCCACAGCACCGCTAAATAAAAGTTAAATAATAATGATGAAACAAAAATTCTGTCCCTGTAATTTATTAATTCAACCTGACTGTATGTGTACTGACAACGATCAAAAATAATGAATAAAGAGCAGTATCTGCCTTATTTTGTGCATTACCACCGGAATTATCTGTTAGTGATGATACCAAATCGCTGCTGAATAATACATTTTCCGGTTTTACATCAAATCCGTGCAATATCTGTTTCCCTGCTTTCAGCAGGGTTTATTATTATAAAAAATGACGCCCTGAGGCGTCATTGTCGGAGGAGATCAATTAATGTAATTTCAGCCGCGGACGGATAATCCGGTTTATACCACCCACCAGCATCATCAGCCCGGTTTTAATATAACCGTGCAGCGCAATCTGATGCATACGATACAGCGAAATATACATCACACGGGCAATACGTCCTTCAATCATCATATTGCCGCGCATCAGGTTACCCATCAGGCTGCCGACTGTACTGAACCGGGAGAGAGAAACCAGTGAACCGTGATCTTTGAACACATAATCCTTCAGCGGCTTATCGTTGAGTACCGCAAGGATGTTGTGATAACAGCGGGTTGCCATCTGGTGTGCTGACTGCGCACGCGGCGGAACAAATCCGCCCTCTTTTTTCGGGCAGGAAGAGCAGTCACCGATAGCGAAAATTGCGTCATCACGGGTGGTCTGGAGTGTTGGTTTGACCATCAGCTGATTAATACGGTTGGTTTCCAGCCCGCCAATCTCTTTCAGGAAATCCGGAGCCTTGATACCGGCCGCCCAGACCATCAGGCTTGCGGTGATATGCTCGCCGTCTTTGGTGTTCAGACCGGATTCATCGGCACTGGTGACCATGGTCTGCGTCATCACACGCACACCCAGTTTGGTGAGCTCCTGATGTGCGGCACCGGCAATTTTCGGCGGCAGTGCAGGCAGAATACGCTCACCCGCCTCCACCAGCGTCACATTCAGCGCATCGGTATTCAGACCTTTAAAACCGTAGCTGTGAAGCTGTTCAACGGCATTATACAGTTCCGCTGACAGTTCCACCCCGGTCGCCCCGCCACCGACAATCGCGATATTCACTTTGTCGCCTTCGCCGTGGCTGGCGGAGTATTTCAGGAACAGGTTCAGCATCTCATTATGGAAGCGGTTCGCCTGTGACGGACTGTCGAGGAAGATACAGTTTTCTTTGATCCCCGGGGTACCGAAATCGTTGGAGGTGCTGCCCAGCGCCATCACCAGGATGTCATAATCCAGGTTACGCTCCGGCACCAGCAGATCACCGTTGTTGTCACGGATTTCCGCAAGGGTGATGTTTTTGCTGTCACGATCCAGACCGGTCATCGAACCCAGCTGGAAATTGAAATAGTGATTGCGGGCATGCGCCAGGTAGCTCAGGGCATCCACGCCGTCATCCAGAGAACCGGTCGCCACTTCGTGTAACAGCGGTTTCCACAGGTGGCTGCTGTTGCGATCGACCAGTGTGATTTCCGCTTTTTTCTTCTTACCTAATTTGTGGCCGAGTTGCGTTGCCAGTTCCAGCCCGCCTGCGCCACCGCCGATAATCACAATCTTCGTATTCGGTGTAGTCATAACATCCTCTGAAAAATAATCTAACGTTATCTCAGGGCTCTTCATAAAAAACAGTGAGATAACATCAGACAAAACTGAATCGTGTCACACCATGGTATACCACAACAGGTAATTTGGTCATACCATATTTGATCATAATCAAATTTTGGGTAATCCGGCGGGAAAATGCAAACATTATTTTAAATTTAGCAAAATAATTTTACTTTTGGTTTACCTCTGATGCTTTCTTTAATCACCGGATTAACTTCTCAGCGCAGCGGATAATAAAAGCCAGTTATCTTGCTGATTCAGCAAAGGAAAGTTATTGATATAACGCAATGACCGGAACGATACGTAAGAGAAGGATCACAGGAAAGGCAGATTTGAGACAGGAATCGCTTCAGTTGCAGGGGAAAAATACCGCGCCTTCAGCAGGCGCGGCTGTTTTACAGAGAGGCGGTGTTATCAGGCTTTTTTAAACGCGGTTTTAAACCCTTTGATTTCCTGCAGATGACGGGACAGATCCTTAAACTTATGGGTCTGTTCTTCATCCCAGATGACCTGATAGTACGGCGACAGCGTGTCATGCGCACGCTGGTTATCCAGCGCCTCATCATTGCGGGACAACAGCACCAGGCAGTTCTGCCGGTTCAGTTCGCGGAAATCCGAGATACACTTGGTCATGATATCCAGATACTCTTCAGGGCGGTCGATTTTACCTTCCATATTTTCATACGGGAACAGGTTCGGGTTCACCATCACCTGGCGGATCCCGCACAGATACCCGACACGTTCAGCCCAGAAGCCCCCCAGACCCACGCCCAGCACAATGGCCGGTCCTTCGCTCTGTTTTACCGCTTTATCCACTTCAGTCAGCAGATATTTCATGTCATAACGCGGATGCAGCGTGCTGTAACTGATAAAACGGACATCGGGATCCGCAAATTTCAGCTGCATCACTTTTTCATGATTGCCCGGGCTGGTTGAATCAAATCCATGAAGATAAATAATCATGCTCGCTCCTGCCATTGTTCGTGTAATACGGATAGGGTTTTGTTCGCCTGCTGCCAGCGCTCACTGCGCTGCAGTTCAGCCAGATCATAACCTTTACCCCGATGATACAACTTATCAATACGTTGTGCCGTGATAACAGGCAAATTATCAAGGATAGTCACAGCACCTTTGCGGTTATTGCAGACCAGGATCATATCGCAGCCCGCGTCCAGTGATGCCTGACCACGCTCCGCATAGCCGCCCATCACCGCCGCGCCTTCCATTGACAGGTCATCGGAGAAAATCACCCCGTCAAACCCGAGCTGCTGACGCAGTACCGATTTCAGCCAGTAAGAAGAACCGCTCGCCGGACGATCATCAATCTGCGTGTAAATCACATGTGCGGGCATCACTGCATCAAGCAGACCACGCTGGATAAATTCGCGGAAAATCGCCATGTCTTTACCGCGGATCACCGCCGGGTCGCGCTCATCACGCGGCGTTTCTTTATGGGAATCCGCACTGACCGCGCCGTGTCCCGGGAAGTGTTTACCGGTGCTCGACATCCCGGCGCTGCGCATACCGCGCACAAAGCGCTCCGCCATCTGCGCCGCAATGTCGCCGTCCTCGTGGAAAGCGCGTGAGCCGATAGCCGCACTGCCGTGTCCCAGATCCAGCACCGGCGCGAAACTGATATCAATATCCATGGCGATCATTTCCGCCGCCATCAGCCAGCCCGCCTCTTCCGCCAGCGCAGAGCCAGTGAGCAGGTCATTCAGCAGCGCAAAAGACTGTGCCGCCGGCAGACGGGTAAAGCCGTCTTTAAAGCGCTGGACACGACCGCCCTCCTGGTCAACCGCAATCACAACCCGGTTGTCGCGGGTAGCTTCACGGATCTGCCGCGTCAGTTCGCGCAGCTGTGCCGTGTCATGGAAATTACGGGTAAAGAGAATCACTCCCCCGACTGAAGGGTGGCGCAGGATCTCGCGCTCTTCGCTGTCCAGCTCATACCCTTCGACATCTAACATTACAGGACCCATGGTGACACCTCGTTATATTTACCTGAGCCCGGCGGCGGCTTTCAGCCCGGCCGGGTATTGCAGAAACTGCGGGTCGCCGGTTTGTCCCCAGCGGCTCTCAAACCACATAACCATCATATAATCTGCCCGTGCCTGCCAGCGGCAGGTCTGCGCCAGTACGCGCTGCGGACAGTGATAAGCAGAATAATAACGCAGAAAAGTGTGAATTAACGTCAATGACCAGTGATTGGCACGAAAAAGTGTGGCGAGAGACAGACCGATATCCGTGTCAGCGGCATATTCCCAGTCAATCAGATGCAGCTCCCCCGCTGCCGCCACGATATTACCGGGGTGGATATCCATATGTGCGGGTGCCAGTTTCAGCGGCTGAGGCTCTGCTTCGCGCATAAAGTGACGATGGATACGCAACAGCTGCGGGGTGCGGCGGCGTTTATCGGTCAGGTGAAAATGGCGATCTGCCTGCGCTTTGAGCGGCAGACGATACCCGGTAAGCGGCTGGTTATGCAGATTGCTGACCAGCGCCGCCAGTTGCGGGATAAAGCGCGGTTGCTGCATCCGTTCCGGCGGCAGAGTCTTCCCCGCCACCCGGTACAGCAGCAACCAGCCGTGGCTGAAGCCCGCCACACACGGCGCCAGCCCGCTGTCACGCAACCGGTGCAGGATACGTGCCTCTTTCTGACGGCTGACACCGATATCCGCACTGTGTGCCGTCTGCGCTCTGCCAATCAGAGACACACCTTTTTGTTCAATACTGACACTTTCCCGCGTCAGCCCGTTCAGCGGACGGATTGTCCAGCCGCCGGCAGGCAGTGCGGGAAAGTGTTGAGCGAGGCATAACAGTAACGCGCGGTTACTGCTCAAGCACCGCGCCCTTACCGGACCAGATGATTTCACCGCTGCTGACAGACATCAGCTGCATCTCCATCTGACGGGCCTCACGGGTACCGGTCACCACACTGTACAGTACATAGTCGGCATTCAGATAACGCGCCAGACCAATCGCTTTACTGCGCAGGGTCAGTGTGTCGTTGTCTCCCATGCCCAGCACCGACATAGCACTGCTGACCGCACCGGCCGGGATCACATTCAGTACCCCGGTTTTTCCGATGGTATTCATCAGCGCACCGGTCGCAACGCTGGTTTGCAGACTGCTGTTGGTTTTATTACCGACTTTATTCACCAGCAGCGTGCTGCCCTGATTCACGCCGTCGCTGTGAACCATCTGATTAACCAGTGGTGTAATACTCTGTTCCCACTCGATTTTTTTCATTTTCGGCGGAACCGGTACCGTATCCGGCGGCGGCAGCGGCGGCGGTGTGGTATCCGGCGGCGGCGTTACGGTACCCACCGGTACCGGAGGTGTTACCGGCGCCGTTGAAGGACACCCCGCGAGCAGCCAGACTGACGCTATCACACATAAAAGACGTTTCATCACTGTTCTCCTGTCCGCCGGTTATTTCGCCAGCATCGGCCCCAGATGATGGCCGCCGACCAGATGCATATGAATATGGAACACTTCCTGTCCGCCATGGCGGTTACAGTTCATGATCAGGCGGTAGCCGTCATCCGCAATACCTTCCTGCTGTGCGATTTTAGCCGCAACCGTGATCATATGACCCAGAACCTGTTCATCTTCCGGTGTGACATCATTCAAGGTAGGAATAAGATGGTTGGGAATAATCAGAATATGTGTCGGTGCCTGCGGGGAAATATCCCGGAACGCTGTCACGCTGTCATCCTGATAGACGATATCAGACGGAATTTCACGACGAATAATTTTACTAAAAATAGTTTCTTCGGCCATAACCTGCTCCTGTAATTAATCAGCCTGACAGATGTGTGCGGATTTACCGGACAGACACCTGAAACAGACGGCAGAAATTGTCAGTGGTGATCTCAGCAAGCGCCTCAACGCTCACCCCTTTTAATACCGCCATATACTCCGCCACATCACGCACATACGCGGGCTGGTTCTCTTTACCGCGAAACGGTACCGGAGCCAGATACGGCGAGTCGGTTTCCACCAGAATGCGATCCAGCGGTACAATACGGGCGGCTTCGCGGATCTGCCCGGCATTGCGGAAAGTCAGAATACCGGAAAAGGAGATATAAAAACCTTCATCCAGCAGCGCTGAGGCCGTCTCTTTGTCTTCGGTAAAGCAGTGTAACACGCCGCCGCACTCCCCGGCCTGCTCTTCACGGATAATCGCCAGGGTATCTTCACGGGCATCGCGGGTATGGACAATCACCGGTTTATTCAGCTCACGTCCGATACGGATATGCTCGCGGAAAACATCACGCTGAAGCGCGGCATTTTCTTTCTGGTAGTAGTAATCCAGCCCGGTTTCACCGAGTGCCACCACCCGTTTATCCGCTGCCATTGCACGCAGCTGAGTGAAATCATACGGTTCATCCAGATTCAGCGGATGAATACCGCAGGAAAAGGCCACATCCGGGCGCTCGCCAATCAGCTCACGCATTTTTGTGTAACCCGGCAGGGTGGTCGCCACCGCCAGCGCGTATTTCACATCACGCTGCGCGGCCTTTTGCATAACATCGTCCACACTTTCATGCTTTTTTTCATAATCCAGGCAATCGAGGTGGCAATGGGAATCGACTAAAAACATAATTAACTCATTATCTTAAATTAGGTGATGCAGAAAACAGCGTTTCCTGGTGTAACAATTGTTCTGTCAGCAGCAGTTCCTGGTTAACCCCGGTGATAGTCATCAGCCGGTGGCGGCAGGTCAGCCAGCTTTCCGCCGCACTCAGTAAATGCGCGCTGCTGTAATGTGCCGCCAGCTGTGCAATAAGAGCTGACTGATCCTGATTCAGACAGGCGGGAGCCATATTCTGCTGATATTTTACCGCATCCATAAACAGGGTTGTCAGCCAGCAGATGCGCTTTTCCGTATCCTGATGGTTCAGTTCGGCTAACAGCGATAAAAAGTCTCCGCTGCGTACGGACGCTGCCAGTTGCGTAAACAGGTTCAGGCGATTCTGCCAGTCAGCGGTGGTCAGCAGTGACAATGCCGCCGCCGGGGCATTGTGACAAAGATTCAGCGCCGTCTGCCGCGACACCGCATCAGACTGCGGATATTCGCGCTGTAACCACTGTACCCCGGTATCCGCTGACGGTGGTGCCAGATGATAAGCAAAACAACGGCTGCGCAGTGTCGGCAGCAACTGCTCCGCCCCCCGGCTTTGTAACACAAACCAGGTATTCTCTGTCGGCTCTTCCAGGGTTTTCAGCAAGGCGTTGGCAGCCGCTTCGGTCAGCAGTTCCGCCTGCGGAATATGCACCAGTTTGGCTCCCCCTTGCTGGGCATGGTCGTACAATTTTTCTGTCACGGCCCGCACCGCATCAATCCCGATGGCGGATTTGCCTTTTTCCGGTTGCAGCAGATAAAAATCCGAATGGGTGCCTGCCAGCATCAGTTTACAGCTGTGGCACTCCCCGCAGCTTTTGATGCCCTGCGGCTGCTGACACATCCGCAGACGTGTCAGGGCATAGGCCAGCTCGTCGGTACCGGTGCCGGAAATACCGTACAGCAGCAGAGCATGGTGTCCCTGACCGGACAACCACGCGGTTGCCAGCTGACGGTAAACAGGATTAAGCCACGGATACCAGTTCATTACGCCTCTTTTTGCTGTGCCAGCCAGTTCAGTACCGCAGTGCGGATTGATTGATGGACGTTATCCATTGATTGCGATGCATCAACGGTCACAATGCGCGGATCGGACTCTGCCAGTTCCAGATAACGGGCACGGGTACGGCGGAAGAAATCCAGCGATTCCTGTTCGATTCTGTCCAGTTCCCCCCGGCTGCGGGCACGGGATAAACCGGTTTCCGGCGGCAGATCGAGATACAGTGTGAAATCAGGATAAAAATCCCCCAGCACCGTATCACGCAGTGACTCCATCAGTTTGCGATCGATACCGCGTCCGCCGCCCTGATAAGCCTGAGAAGACAGGTCATGGCGATCGCCGATCACCCATTGTCCCCGCGCCAGTGCCGGTTTGATGACATTATCCACCAGCTGAATACGGGCAGCGTATAACATCAGCACTTCTGCTTTATCGGTGACGATTTCACCGTCGATCCCGTCTTTAATCAGCGTGCGCAGTTTCTCTGCCAGCGGTGTACCGCCCGGTTCACGGGTATAGACCAGGTCAGTGATGCCGTTTTCACGCAGTGTATCAACAATCACCTGACGTGCCGTGGTTTTCCCGGCACCTTCAAGCCCTTCAATTACTATAAATTTGCCTGTCATTGTTTTTTTAATCCGCTACGGTAATCTGCAACCGCCCGGTTGTGATCCCGCAGATTCGTGGTAAATACATGTCCGCCTTTGCCGTCCGCGACAAAGTAAAGGTAACCGGTAGTGTCCGGTCTGGC
>DVQE01000022.1:0-53018 GCA_018239585.1 Pyrrhopyge papius papius | reverse complement strand
ATTCCCCTGACAAAAATCGCTTAGCGATGATGATTTTTAAGGTGCGGCTGTATTTTGACACAAAAAACCCCCAATAAGCGGTTGTCCAACTATCGGGGGTCACTTCAGCCTGCGGTTTTAATGATTAGCTTTCTTTGTTTTCGACGGGACGGAACAGGCCGGATGAGCCGTCTGAATAATCCCGCGGCGGCATTTTTACCGGCGCCTGATCATTATCGGCCTCAGCTTCCGTCAGGCGGTAGCTGAACGGATTATCCTGTGCGGACAGTTCCGGCATCAGTTCTGATGAACTTTTCGCCATGTGCTGATATAACTGGCGGTAATCTTTCGCCATGTTATCCAGCAGTTCTGCACTGCGGGCAAAGTGGCTGACCAGCTCTTTGCGGTACTCTTCCAGCTCGGCCTTGTTCTTTTCCAGGTCCCGTTTCATGGCTTCCTGCTCTCTGAACTTAGAACTGCCCAGACGAACGGCCAGCGCACCAATGATTAAACCAACTGCTAATCCGATGAGTGCATATACCCAAATCATGGCTACTCCTTTAAGTGCATCATGCGCGTTAGAATCTGTTGTCACTATAACCGGATTTGCTGTCCGGGGGGAATAGTGAAGGTAAGGCTTTCCGGCATTATCCCGGATTTCCGGGTATAATACCCGCCGCTACATCATAAAAATCTCAATAAAAACCTCTGATAATATTAAGGGATTACTGTTTATGAGCACAACACCGCGTGAGTTGTATCAGCAGGCACTGAACGGCAGCGGATTTGCGCCGGACGAGGTGCAGCGGCGTACCGTTGAACGGCTGACAGAGATGTATCAGGCGCTCCTGATGCGCACACCGTGTTCCCCCGGGCCGGAAAAAGGGCTGCGCGGCACCCTGAGCCGCTGGCTGAAAAAAGCGCCTGAACCGGTAAGTTGTCCGCCGGTACAGGGCATTTATATGTGGGGCGGGGTCGGGCGCGGCAAAACCTGGCTGATGGATCTGTTTTATGACAGCCTGCCCGGGCCGCGCAAGCTGCGGCTGCATTTTCACCGCTTTATGCTGCGGGTGCATGAGGCGCTGACGGTGCTTCAGGGACATGAAAATCCGCTGGAGAGCATTGCCGACGGCTTTGCACAGGAAACGGATGTTCTCTGTTTCGATGAATTTTTTGTCTCCGATATCACCGATGCCATGATCCTCGGTACTCTGCTGGAAGCGCTGTTTCAGCGCGGCATCGCGCTGGTGGCGACCTCCAATATCCTGCCGGATGACCTGTACCGTAATGGGTTGCAGCGCGCCCGGTTTCTGCCGGCCATTGAACAGATCAAAAAATACTGTGATGTGCTGAATGTGGATGCGGGGATTGATTACCGTCTGCGTACCCTGACACAGGCCCACCTGTGGCTGACCCCGGCGGATGCGGACACGTCAGCGGCAATGGACAGCATGTTTTCCCGGCTGACCGGCGGACAGAAAGCCGGACAGGCGGCGCTGACCATCAATCACCGTCAGCTGCCGGTGGTACGGGAAGCTGACGGTGTGTTGGCGGTGACCTTCCGGACGCTGTGCGAGGATGCGCGCAGCCAGCTTGACTATATCGCGCTGTCAAAAATCTATCACACCGTGCTTTTGTATGAGGTTCCGGTACTGACGACGGAAAATGAGAATGCGGCACGGCGTTTTCTGGCGCTGGTGGATGAGTTTTATGAGCGGAAAGTAAAACTGATTATTCAGGCGCAGAGCGGGATGGATTCTCTCTATCAGGGGCAGTTATTGGCCTTTGAGTTTGCCAGATGCCTCTCCCGGCTGCAGGAAATGCAAAGTGAGGAGTACCTGAAACTGCCGCATCTGGTATAATGCGCGCCCCTGAAAAGGGTTTCGGGGAAATTTTTTTAATTTGGGGTCGATTTTTTGCAGGGACTTCTCTATAATCTTGCGACCCCACGTTACAGCGGTTTTCTTTATTTCCCAAAGAAGACTGCAACTAGCGCCAGATGATTCTGCTCGAAGGGGTAGGTTTACTGGACAAGCGTCGTGTGAGCCTCAGTTTCTGAACATTGGTTCACCAACATGTAACTTATTTATTGGGTAAGCTTTAATGAAAACTTTTACAGCTAAACCAGAAAGCGTACAACGCGACTGGTTCGTTGTTGATGCAACCGGCAAAACGTTAGGCCGCCTTGCAACTGAATTAGCCCGCCGTCTGCGCGGTAAGCACAAAGCGGAATATACTCCTCACGTTGACACCGGTGATTACATCATCGTTCTGAACGCAGAAAAAGTTGCTGTAACCGGCAACAAGCGTACAGACAAAGTGTACTATCGCCACACTGGCTACGTTGGTGGTATTAAGCAAGCGACCTTCGAAGAGATGATCGCACGCCATCCTGAGCGCGTTATTGAAATCGCTGTGAAAGGCATGTTGCCGAAAGGCCCTCTGGGTCGTGCAATGTACCGTAAACTGAAAGTTTACGCAGGTAACGAGCACAATCACGCGGCACAGCAACCGCAAGTTCTGGACATTTAATCGGGATTATAGGCAATGGCTGAAAATCAATACTACGGCACTGGTCGCCGCAAAAGTTCATCCGCTCGTGTCTTTATTAAGCCGGGTAGTGGTAACATCGTCATCAACCAACGCAGCCTCGAAAACTATTTCGGCCGCGAAACAGCACGCATGGTCGTTCGCCAGCCGCTGGAACTGGTTGAAATGTTAGAAAAACTGGATCTGTACATCACTGTTAAAGGTGGTGGTATCTCTGGTCAGGCAGGCGCAATCCGTCACGGTATCACCCGTGCTCTGATGGCGTACGACGAATCTCTGCGTTCTGAGCTGCGTAAAGCAGGCTTCGTAACGCGTGATGCACGTGAAGTTGAACGTAAAAAAGTGGGTCTGCGCAAAGCACGTCGCCGTCCACAGTTCTCCAAACGTTAATCACTGGTTTCGTTGGAATACAAAAAACCCGCCACCGGCGGGTTTTTTTATAACCGCATAACTGCCGTCAATTATCCCGTCATAACCTGTAATTTCATATTTATTTTACGAATCTCTCCCGATTAAACTTCATTTTTGGTGTTTTTGAATGATTTTTTGTCCGGACTCACCCTAAGTTGAGCAAAATCTGGTAAACTGGCACAAACATTTTCTCGCCCCTGAACACACTGCCGCGCGCCCGGATTGGTTCGCTGTGGTTTTCTTTCCCGGATTCAGTGAGAGATTACAGGTAGGAATGGCGTATTGCGCTGTTCATTCCTTTATTTTGATAAACTTGGAGGTTTTCATGGCTGTCGCTGCCAACAAACGTTCGGTAATGACTCTGTTCTCCGGCCCGACCGATATTTTCAGCCATCAGGTACGGATTGTACTGGCGGAAAAAGGGGTAAGTTTTGAAATTGAGCATGTCGAAGCAGGCAACCTGCCACAAGACCTGATCGATCTGAACCCATACCAGACGGTACCGACACTCGTGGATCGCGAGCTGACCTTATATGATTCACGTATTATCATGGAATACCTTGATGAGCGTTTCCCGCATCCGCCACTGATGCCTGTTTACCCGGTGATGCGTGCGCAGAGCCGTGTGATGATGCACCGCATCGAGCAGGACTGGTACTCGCTGATGAATAAAATTGAAAAGGGTTCAGCCCAGGAAGCGAATCAGGCCCGCAAACAGTTAACTGAAGAGCTGGTTGCTGTATCGCCGGTATTCAAAGAATATGCGTATTTCATGAATGAAGAATTCAGCCTGGTGGACTGCTATCTGTCCCCGCTGTTATGGCGTCTGCCGGTACTGGGTATCGACCTGTCCGCACGTCCGTCTTCGGATACCAAACATCTGCAGTTCTACATGCAGCGCGTGTTTGAGCGTGACTCTTTCCTGGCTTCCCTGACGGAAGCTGAGCGTGAGATGCGTTTACAGTCACGGGGTTAATCACTGATGGATATTCAGGAATTAACACCGCGCCGCCCTTATTTGTTGCGGGCACACTATGAGTGGTTACTGGATAATGAGCTGACACCCCATCTGGTGGTGGATGTGAACACCCCCGGTGTCAATGTGCCGATGGAGTATGCTCAGGATGGACAGATTGTCCTGAATATTGCACCGCGTGCTGTGGGCAATCTGGAAATGACCAACGAGTGGGTCGGTTTTAATGCCCGTTTCGGCGGCGTTCCGCGTCAGGTGGATGTGCCGATGGCCGCCATTATTGCGGTCTACGCCCGTGAAAACGGTGCGGGTATGATGTTTGAGCCGGAAGTGGCTTATGAGGCTGCGGAAGACGAAGACATTCTGACCCCGGCGGTGGATAACATCACCCTGATCCACGATGAACCGGCAAAACCGGCGGAAGAAAGCACTGACGGGGATGACCCGGAGCCGCCGAAACCACCGCGTGGCCGTCCGAACTTACGTGTCGTGAAGTAACAACCGATAAATAAAAAAGACCGCGAAAGCGGTCTTTTTTATTGAAATTCTGCGGAGACTACCGGAGTATCGGGCAGGTAAATGTTTTTGCTTCTTTGTCTGCAATAAACGTCTCAATGCAGGCTATTTTTGTGCGAAGGTGTTGTTTTTCATCTGCGGATAACTGATTAATCTGATTATCCACGGTTTCAGCCGAGCGGTAATAGAGAAGCGTATCCGGCACAACCACGGTATTAAACTCAGTTAAGGCATTGTTCCGGGTTTTTACGTCTTTAAGCATTAATAACCGGGCATCAGCATAGTGCACGATAGTGTCAGGTGAAGGATAACGCAGCATCTTTTCGCCATACATTTTTCCGGCAGCTGACCAGTTTTTTTTTGCCATTGCGTTGACAGCCGGCGTATTAAATTGCGAAAGCACGGCATCATCAGGTGATATCGCAGCATTTTTCAGGCCATCAAGAACCAGGCCGGGTTGCCGGGCATCAGCCGTATTTTTCAAAACAAGCGTATCAATACCGGCACTGGCAGGTGCAATAAAAAGACTATTAACGAGTAACAGTAACACGACCGACAGTTTTTCCATCTCCGCTCCTGCAACGAATAAGATATTCGTATAATTCTGTCCATTTGGTAGGGTCAACAGTAATACAGCCTAAAGTACCTCTTCCGGGATGTAAATACCGGTCATTATTACCCGGGACTGCATTTCCTGTTCCCAAATAAAACCAATTTTTGGCAAACGGTGATTGTACGGTATATCCCAAACCGCCATCATGCGGGAAATCAGGTATTTGAATATTGTGAATACCCACGGGGATTGGGTTGATATCATCGGTGAAGGCATGTATTTTCCCGTAAGGATATTCCAGTATTTCATTTGAAACAGAAAAACTGAGTGACGCGGCTGATCGGTAATTCGGACTGACCCGTGATAAATACCCCTCTTTAACAGAAAAGTTTTTCCCTTTTTCCACACCTTCTAACGCTGTAAAATAGTCGCGACCATTCTTATTACTGGTCACATCAACTTTTAATGTACCGGGGAGTGCAATAATATTTTGTGCGGGTTCTCTTTTGACATTAAGCCAGCCATCTGCACCGCCTGTAATATAGCGTAAATCTGCCATTGGATATTTCCTTATGATCCGAAATTCAGATAATACTAACAGCCGGTAATTAAAAATAAATGAGTAGTAATAATTAGACAATAAAACGGTGCCGTCAAATCTGAAACACAAAACCGGATTTCAGGGGACAGACAATAACGGGAAGGGAAATTTTCAGCCTTCCCGTTACCGGGTTTTATAGAAGTGTGGATCCGTTTTTATACATGCAGATAATCCAGAATACTTTCTGCCGCCCGGCGGCCTTCGGCAATGGCGGTAACCACCAGATCCGAACCGCGTACCACATCCCCCCCGGCGAAAATGCCGCTGACAGAGGTTTCAAACGGATAGGTTGCCTGTGCCGGGGCGCTGATCCGCCCCTGCTGATCCCGTGTGACACTGAGAGCATCCAGCCACGGCATCGCGTGCGGCCGGAAACCGAACGCGATAATGACCGCATCGGCATCAATAACAAAAGCGGAATTATCATCCGTTTCAATCTGACGGCGGCCGCTGCTGTCCGCATCACCCAACCGGGTGGTTAATACACGGACACCACAAGCGTTACCCGTTGCATCGGTTTCAATAGCCGATGGCTGACAGTTAAAACGGAAAGTAACCCCTTCTTCTTTGGCATTTTTCACCTCACGGCGCGAACCCGGCATATTCTCCTCGTCGCGGCGGTATACACAGGTCACTTCCGCCGCCCCCTGACGGATGGCGGTCCGCAGACAATCCATTGCGGTATCTCCGCCGCCGAGGACCACGACGCGTTTATTTTTCAGGTCAATAAACGGGGCAGAATCCTCATCCGGCAATCCCATCACCTGGCGGGTATTGCCAATCAGATACGGCAGGGCGCTGTATACCCCGGCGGCATCTTCATTTTTGAGCCCGCCGCTCATCGGCTGATAGGTGCCCGCGCCAATAAAGACGGCATCATAATTCTGCTGTAATTCACTGAGCGTGATCTCTTTTCCGATCTCGGTATTCAGCTGAAATTCCACGCCCATCTCTGTGAACAGTTCACGGCGGCGCTGCATAATGGATTTTTCCAGCTTAAACGACGGAATGCCGAACGTGAGAAGTCCGCCGATTTCCGGGTGCTTATCAAACACCACCGGGGTGACGCCGTTACGGATCAGGACATCAGCACAGGCCAGACCGGCAGGACCGGCACCGATGACCGCGATCTTTTTGCCGGTCGGGCGGACAGCGGAGAGATCCGGTTTCCAGCCCATCTCAAAGGCTTTATCGGTAATGTAACGTTCAATATTGCCGATAGTGACCGCACCGAACTCGTCATGCAGGGTGCAGGCACCCTCACATAGCCGGTCCTGCGGGCACACCCGGCCGCACACTTCCGGCAGACTGTTGGTCTGGTGTGACAACTCAGCGGCCTCAATAATCCGGCCTTCCTCCGCCAGCCGCAGCCAGTTGGGGATATAGTTATGTACCGGGCATTTCCATTCACAGTACGGATTACCGCAGCCGAGGCAGCGGGTCGCCTGCTCTTTCACCTGCGGCGGCGAAAAAGGCTCATAAATCTCGATAAATTCGGTTTTACGGAGTGCCAGCGGCAGCTTTTGCGGATCCGTACGCTGTAATTCAATAAACTGATAAACATTGCGGCTCATCTTGATTCCCCTTACTGTGCCCGGATCCGTAATTCAGTGTCTGACCGGTTGTTTACCCCGGCAAGTGCATGAATATCCGCAGATTTCGGCTTGACGAGGATAAACCGCCCGGCCTGTTCTGTCCATTCTCTGAGAAGCAGATCGGCTCTGGCGGAGCCGGTCAGGCGGCGGTGGTCTTCCAGTATGCCGCGCAGATGTTCCTGCAGAACCGGCAGCCCGCTGATATCGCGGGTTTCCGCCATTTCCGGATTAACACGCCCGGCGGCGGTGCCGTCTTCATCATAGAGATATGCGAATCCGCCGGTCATCCCGGCAGCGAAGTTAATCCCGGTTTTGCCGAGCACACAGACAATCCCGCCGGTCATATATTCACAGCCGTTATCACCGACACCCTCGACCACCGCGAGAGCGCCGGAGTTACGGACAGCAAAGCGCTCTCCGGCACGGCCTGCGGCATAGAGTTTGCCGCCGGTGGCACCATACAGACAGGTATTACCGGCAATCGTGGTGTCATGAGCGGCAAAGGCGGAGCCCGGGTGAGGATGCAGAACAATCTGTCCGCCCGCCATGCCTTTACCAACGTAGTCGTTGGCATCACCTGTGAGCGTCAGTTCAATCCCGGCGGCATTCCAGACGCCGAAACTCTGCCCGGCAGTGCCGGTGAAATGCAGCTTCAGCGGTGAGGCGGCGATCCCGCCGTTGCCGTACAGTTCCGCCACAAAGCCGGAGAGCGCAGCCCCCACCGAGCGGTCGGTATTGCGGATATCGTAATAAAAAGCGCGGGATTGCTGTGTTTGCACGCAGGTACGGGTATCTTCCAGGATGCGGCGGTTCAGTTCACCCTTATCAAACGGCGGATTGGTTTGTGAACAGAACAGAGCAGCACTCTCATGCGGCACCGGGGAGACCAGCAGATCAGACAGATCCAGTTTCTGCTGGCGGGCGGTGGTGCCTTCAATCCGGACCAGCAAATCTGTGCGGCCGATAAGATCAGTCAGTTTTCTCACACCCAGTTGCGCCATCAGCTCACGGGTTTCCTGCGCAATAAAGCGGAAATAGTTCATTACCCGCTCCGGCAGGCCGTGATAGTGATCGCGGCGCAGCGTTTCATCCTGGGTTGCCACGCCGGTGGCGCAGTTATTCAGGTGGCAGATGCGCAGATATTTGCAGCCGAGCGCGACCATCGGTCCGGTGCCGAAACCGAAGCTTTCCGCGCCGAGAATGGCGGCTTTGATGATATCCAGCCCGGTTTTCAGCCCGCCGTCTGTCTGTAAGCGGATTTTATGACGCAGACCGTTGCTCACCAGTGCCTGCTGGGCTTCCGCCAGCCCCAGCTCCCACGGCGTACCCGCGTATTTGACCGAGGTGAGCGGGCTGGCGCCGGTGCCGCCGTCATACCCCGAAATGGTGATGAAATCGGCATAGGCTTTCGCCACACCGGTGGCAATGGTGCCGACGCCCGGCTCCGAGACCAGTTTGACGGAAATCAGTGCGTCCGGGTTGACCTGTTTGAGATCGAAAATCAGCTGAGCCAGATCTTCTATCGAGTAAATATCATGATGCGGCGGCGGAGAAATCAGGGTAACGCCGGGCACCGAATAGCGCAGCGAGGCGATATACGGCGTGACTTTATCACCGGGAAGCTGACCGCCTTCACCGGGTTTCGCGCCTTGTGCCACTTTGATCTGGATAACCCGCGCACTGCGCAGATATCCCGGTGTTACACCAAAGCGACCGGAGGCCACCTGTTTGATTTTAGAGTTTTTTTCCGTACCAAAGCGCGCCGGATCCTCGCCGCCTTCGCCGGAATTGGAACTGCCGCCGAGCCGGTTCATGGCGACAGCCAGTGCTTCATGGGCTTCCGGGCTGAGGGCACCGATAGACATGGCGGCGGTATCAAAGCGGGAAAACAGGGATTCAGCCGATTCAGTTTCATCAATACTGATAGGTTGTGTGTCGGTGCGCAGCGCCAGCAAATCGCGCAGCATAGCCGCCGGACGGCCGTTTACCAGGGCAGCATAGTGCTGGTAATCCGCATAATGTCCGTTGTGAACCGCTTTTTGTAATGTTGCGATCACATCCGGGTTATAGGCGTGATATTCACTGTTATGAATGTATTTCAGCAGACCGCCCGCATCGAGCGGTTTGCGCGGCAGCCAGGCGAGACGGGACAGGTTATGCAGATCCTGCTGGAAATCACTGAAATCCGCACCGCCGATCCGGTTCGGCACACCCCGGAAACAGAGTTCCGCCACAGAATCACTCAGGCCGACCGCTTCAAACAGTTTGGCGCAGCGGTATGAGGAGACAGCAGAGATCCCCATTTTGGACATGATTTTATACAGTCCCTTGTTGATGCCGTTGCGGTAGTTGAGTAACACCTGCGCCGGTGAGTGCGTGAGGACGTTATCGCTGCACAGTTTCAGCAGGGATTCACAGGCAAGATAAGGGTAAATGGCGGTAGCGCCGAACCCGAGCAGGACGGCAAAATGGTGCGGGTCACGGGCACCGGCGGTTTCGGCAATAATGTTGGCATCACAGCGCAGGCTCCGGCTGACAAGGCGCTGCTGTACCGCACCGACAGCCATCGGTGCCGGGATAGGCAGGGTATCCGGGGAAATCTGCCGGTCACTCAGCACCACCAGGACGGCACCGGCGCGGACAGCGGCTTCCGCATTGTCGCACAGGGTGCGGATCGCCTGTTCCAGTGTGGTTTCCCGCGGATCAAAGCAGAGTGACAGATGTTCTGCACGGTAATAATCCGGATCGCGGCTCAGCAATTGTTCAAAGTCCGTGTGCATCAGTACCGGCGAGGCCATACTCAGCCGGTGTGCCTGGCCTTCCGCTTCGCAGAAAACATTCATTTCCCGGCCAATGCTGGTGGCGAGCGACATAACGTGGGCTTCCCGCAGCGGATCGACCGGCGGGTTGGTTACCTGGGCAAACTGCTGGCGGAAATAGTCATAAATCAGACGCGGACGGGTAGAGAGTACCGCAAACGGGGTATCATCCCCCATCGAGCCGACCGCTTCCTGGCCGTTTTCCCCCAGCACGCGCAGCACTTGTTCCAGCTCTTCCAGGGTGTACCCGAACTGCTTCTGATATACCGCCAGTTGTGCGTCATCGAGGGTGCGCTGCGGCGGCGTTTTATTCATCAGATCCTGATACGGCGTGAGACGCACAACGTTTTTTTCCAGCCATGCTTTGTACGGATGACGGGTTTTGAGATCGTTATCGGTCTCGCGGGTATGCAGGATGCGGCCTTCCTGTGTGTCAATCACCAGCAGCTCACCCGGTCCGACACGGCCTTTTTCCGTGACCTCATCCGGCTGATAATCCCAGATGCCGATTTCAGAGGCGCAGGTGATCAGTTTATCTGTGGTGATCACATAGCGGGCAGGGCGCAGCCCGTTGCGGTCAAGGTTACAGGCGGCATAGCGCCCGTCAGAGATAACAATCCCCGCCGGGCCGTCCCACGGCTCCATATGCATGGAGTTAAAATCAAAAAAGGCGCGCAGATCATCATCCATGTCCGGATGATTCTGCCAGGCAGGCGGTACCAGCAGCCGCATGGCGCGTACCAGATCCATCCCGCCGTTGAGAAACAGTTCCAGCATATTATCCAGTGAGCTGGAATCCGAACCGGTTTCATTCACAAACGGGGCGGCAGTGATGAGATCCGGGATCAGCGGCGTGCGGAATTTATAAGCGCGGGCACGTGCCCATTCGCGGTTACCGGTGATAGTGTTGATTTCGCCGTTATGAGCGAGATAGCGGAAAGGCTGTGCCAGCGGCCAGCGCGGAACGGTATTGGTTGAAAAGCGCTGATGAAACAGACAGATAGCAGATTCCATTCTTAAATCGGCCAGATCCGGATAAAAACGCGGCAGATCGGCGGCCATGCACAGGCCTTTATAAATCGTCACCAGATTGGATAAACCGCAGACATAAAAATCCGGGTCACTGATACGCTTTTCGATACGGCGGCGCGCCATAAACAGGCGGCGTTCCAGATCCCGTGCCCGCCAGCCGGCAGGGGCATTGATAAAAACCTGCTCAATCTGCGGCATACCGGCGAGAGCGATTTCGCCGAGGATCTCCGGTCTGACCGGCACTTTACGCCAGCCTGCGATAAACAATGTTTCGTCCGCCAGCTCTTCTTCGATAATATCGCGGCAGGCTTGTGCAACGACCGGATCCTGGCTGAGAAACAGCATCCCGACTGCATAATTACGCGCCAGCCGCCATTCATTCTCCGCAGCAATCATCTGAAAGAAACGATCGGGTTTTTGTAATAACAAACCGCAGCCGTCCCCGGTTTTGCCGTCGGCAAGGATGGCACCGCGATGCTGCATCCGCGCCAGTCCGCTGATGGCGGTACGCACGACTTTATGGCTGGGTTGTCCTTCGAGGTGGGCAATCAGGCCGAAACCGCAGTTGTCCTTATCCTGTGACGGGTTATAAAGCATAAGTGGCCCCTTTTGCATGTCTCACATTAGGCCGCATTCCTGCGGCGAAGCTGTTTCCGGGCCTCAGTCAGCCCTGCTGACGACAGATATCTCAGCAAAGGGTATTGTGATGTTGTGTATATAATTATTATATCGGTGCTGACCACAGGTGATCCGGAACGTCATTTTTCAACTTACCGGGAAATACGGTGACGGTCAAATATCAGGGGGCTGACAGTATGTGAGCCTGATTTTTGCGATAATTGAATGAAAAAAAACTATTTTCAGGATTTTAATCCGCTGTTTCCGCAACCGGAGTGCCAATTTTTTGTGTGATGCACATCACTGTTTTTTGCGGGTTATTACCGCGCAGCGTGGGCATTTTTATTTATAACCTGATTTTATCTGCTCTGTTTCTGCTAATTTGCAGATAAATGTCGTGTTTTTAATTTTATTCAGATAAAAAAACAGTGCCGGGGAATAATCCGGTCATATTATCCGGCGGAAAATGCGTACAGCGCCGGTGAGTTTGATTTTTTACTTAATCCGCGCCGGAAACGCAGTGATCCGCCAATTTTACGCTATGATACTAATCCTCATTCAGCGGGTGGAGCAGGTATGAAATTGCTACGCGGTTTAGCACAATATTATGTTGATTTACTGATGAAACTGGGCCTGGTCCGGTTTTCGTTATTGCTGGCATCGGGACTGGTGGTACTGGCAATGGTGGTGCAGATTGCTGTCACCATGCTGCTTCAGGGGGAAGTGCAGAGTATTGACCTGGTGCGCTCGGTCTTTTTCGGCCTGCTGATCACGCCGTGGGCGGTCTATTTTATGTCGGTAGTGGTTGAACAGCTTGAGGAGTCCCGCCAGCGCCTGTCCGGGCTGGTCAGTAAACTGGAAGTGATGCGTAAGCGGGATCTTGAGCTCAATGAACAACTGAAAGAGAACATTACCCAGCTGAATCAGGAAATTACCGAGCGCGAAAAAGTTGAGGATGAACAGGTTGTTCTGCTGGATAAACTGAAGAAAGAGATCAGCCGCCGCGAACAGACCCAGCTTGAGTTTGAACAGCAATCAGTCCTGCTGCGTTCCTTCCTTGATGCCTCGCCCGATCTGGTTTATTACCGCAATGAGAAAAATGAGTTTTCCGGTTGTAACCGCGCCATGGAACTCCTCACCGGCCGCAGCGAAAAACTGCTGCGCGGCCTGACCCCGCGCGATATTTATGACCCCGAAATCGCCGATAAAGTGATGGAAACCGACGAAAAAGTGTTCCGTCATAATGTCTCGCTCACCTATGAACAGTGGCTGGTCTACCCGGACGGGCGCAAAGCCTGCTTTGAGCTGCGCAAAGTGCCGTTCTATGACAGTGTCGGCAAACGTCACGGTCTGATGGGTTTTGGTCGTGATATTACGGAGCGCAAGCGCTATCAGGAAGCGATTGAAAACGCCAGCCGCGAGAAAACCACCTTTATCTCCACCATCAGCCATGAACTGCGCACACCGCTGAACGGCATTGTCGGGCTGAGCCGCATTCTGCTGGATACGGATCTCAATCCGGAGCAGGAAAATTACCTGAAAACCATTCATGTCAGCGCCGTGACCCTCGGCAATATTTTCAACGACGTGATTGAGATGGACAAACTGGAGCGGCGCAATGTTCGCCTCGATACCCAGCCGGTGAATTTCACTGAATTTATCTCTGATCTGGAAAACCTGTCCGGCTTGCTGGTGCAGCCGAAAGGGCTGCAGTTCACCCTCGATCTGATCCAGCCGGTACCGTCAGTGATTATGACTGACGGCACCCGCCTGCGCCAGATCCTGTGGAATCTTATCGGCAACGGCGTGAAATTTACCCGTGAGGGCGGCATTACGGTGAAAGTGTGGCGTGAAGCCAACGATATGCTCTGCTTTGAGGTGCGGGACTCCGGTATCGGAATTCCGAAAGATGAGCTGGAAAAAATCTTTGCCATGTATTACCAGGTGACGGACAGTGCGGGCGGGCGCCCGGCCACCGGTACCGGTATCGGTCTGGCGGTCTCCCGCCGTCTGGCACAGGCAATGGGCGGTGATATCACCGTGACCAGTGAGCCGGGCAAAGGCTCCTGCTTCACGCTGTCGGTCTGCGCACCGGCCCGGGAGGCACCGGAAGAGGAAGATGATGGTGACCTGCTGCCTGCCCTGAATATCCTGCTGGTGGAGGATATCGAGCTGAATGTGGTGGTGGCGCGTTCTGTCCTGGAAAAACTGGGTAACACGGTGGATGTTGCGATGAATGGTCGTGACGCGCTGGCGATGTTCTCGCCGGAGGAGTACGACCTTGTGCTGCTGGATATCCAGCTGCCGGATATGAGCGGGCTGGATATCGCCCGTGAGCTGCATCAGCGTTATCAGGCGGATGCGTTACCGCCGCTGGTGGCACTGACCGCCAATGTGCTGAAGGACAAAAAAGAGTATCTGGATGCCGGGATGGATGACGTACTGAGTAAACCGCTTGCTGTGGGCGCTCTGACGCAGATGATAGCGAAATTCTGGGGGGATGGCAGTGAGGCACTGCCTGCGGAGGAAAGCAGCTCAGCGGCATCTGAGGACGTGTATGCGCAATCACTGGATCTGGAGATGCTGAACCAGTATATCGAACTGGTGGGACCGAAACTGATTGCAGACAGCCTGGATGTATTTGAAAAAATGATGCCGGGCTACCTGGCGATTCTCAATTCCAATATGGTGGCGAAAGATCGCAAAGGTATTGCGGAGGAAGGGCACAAAATCAAAGGCGCGGCCGGGTCTGTCGGGCTTATCCGTCTGCGGCAGGTTGCGCAGCAGATTCAGTCACCGGAACTGCCGGCATGGGATGATAACGTGCAGGAATGGGTCGATGAACTGAATCACGATTGGGAAAGTCAGGTGGGGATTTTAAGAAACTGGCTGGCAAATCGCAGGTAAAAAATAACCCCAACCGAGGTTGGGGTGCGCGAATACTGCGCCAACACCAGGGAAACTGGTTCACCCGCGACAACTATTTATCGTTATTTAGGCGAGTGATGAAATAGGCTCTTACATCATACAGGCTTCAACATAGCAAAGATAAGTATTTTTGTTACAAGATTCATTAAAAACTGTGATGAAGATTGGTGTTTGGGCCTCTAAAGGGTTAAGCATTAATCTACTACAAAAGGAGTCAGATATGAAATCGGTTGGTATCGTTTTAAGCGGATGCGGTGTTTTCGACGGCAGTGAAATCCATGAATCCGTTCTTTCACTGCTCAGTGTAACCCAATCCGGCGCACAGGTGTATTTTTTTGCACCGGATGAACCTCAACGCACTGTTATCAATCACCTTTCCGGTGAGGAAAAGTCAGAAAAACGTAATATGCTGGAAGAGTCTGCACGGATTTCCCGCGGAGAAATCCGTTCGCTGGCTGACGCGGATGCCTCACAGCTGGATGCCCTGATTGTTCCGGGGGGATTTGGGGCGGCAAAAAATCTGTGCGATTTTGCTGTAAAAGGCGCTGACTGTGAAATAGATAAATATTTTTTATTGTTAACGCGTGAGATGTTGTCTCAGGGCAAGCCGATGGGATTTATGTGTATTGCACCGGTAATGATCCCGAAAATCGTTAATTCATCAGTGCAACTTACTATTGGTGATGATTCGGATATTGCGGCTGCGATCGCAAAAATGGGCGGTGTGCATGTCAGTTGCACGGTGGATAATATCGTCGTAGACGAAACCCATAAAATCGTGACAACCCCTGCTTATATGCTGGCTGAGAATATCGCACAGGCTCAGATCGGGATTGATAAACTCGTGAAGAAAGTGCTGGAAATGGCCTGATAAAGGATGAGGAAAATGATGGGGAGGATATTGCGGTTTCTGCGGAAAATAGTTGTTTTTGTTATGTTGTTATGGGTAACAATGATAATTTTATTCGCATTCCTCCCGGTTCCTTACTCCATGGTGATGCTGGAAAGGCAGCTGTCGGCATGGTCAACATTCAATTTTTCTTATGTCGCCCGCAGCACATGGGCGGGCGAAGACGCTATTTCCCCGCAGCTGAAGCTGGCGGTGATTGCGTCTGAGGATCAGAATTTCCCGCACCACTACGGTTTTGATTTCGGCGCTATCTCTGATGTACTGTCAAAACGCGGTAAGAAAGGCGGGGCTGCACGCGGTGCATCCACACTGAGCCAGCAGACGGTCAAGAACCTGTTCCTGTGGGATGGGCGCAGCTGGGTACGAAAAGGGCTGGAAACGCTGCTGACACCCGGTATTGAGCTGGTCTGGTCAAAGTCACGGATCCTGACGGTGTATCTCAATATCGCAGAGTTCGGGCCGGGTATTTTTGGTGCGGAAGCGGCGGCGCAGCATTTTTTCGGTAAAAGCGCCAAAAACCTGACTGCTGCTGAGGCCGCATTACTGGCAGCTGTACTGCCAAATCCGCACCGTTTGCATGCGGATAAACCTTCTGCGTATCTTCGTCAGCGCCAGCAGTGGATATTGCATCAGATGCAGTTACTGGGCGGAACCGGGTTCCTGAAGAAAAATAATCTGGCTGACAATTAACCACGGTATAATGAATTTATCTTACGGATTTATTTTTTGCAGAAATCCTAAATAATTATGATAGTCGCTGCGGTTCAGACTGTTTCGGTATAATGTTCTTATTATTTGTTATTTACTGATATATCCTGCACTTCATCTGTTTTCGGGCGGGGGGACAAAAAGCCGGTGCCCGGTTCAGGTATAAAAAAACCTGACATTAAGTCAGGTTTCTTATCGGTTTCTGAAAGCGGACGGAATTAATTCAGCCAGGTAAAGGCGGTGGTGACTTTTTTCGCGCCATCCGTTTCACTGGCCACTTTTGCAGCCGCCGCCCCTTCCTGACGGGTAACCACCCCTAACAGGAAAATCTCACCGTTTTCAGTGATCACTTTGATATTGGCGGATTTTACCGCATCACTGGTCAGCAGTTTGGAGCGGACTTTTGTTGTGATCCAGGCATCTTTGGAGGCGGTCCCCAAATCAATCGGCTCTCCCTGACGAACTTCGTTATACACCAGTTCGGTGCCGTCCACCTTGGCGGCAATCTCTTTTGCCCGCCGGGCGAGGGAGAGATCGTCTGCCTGACCAATCAGCAGAACTTTCCCCTGATAAGCCACCGGAATAATCCGCTGCTGTTTGATATCTTTATCTTTATTGAGCTGGCCGCTGACACGGGCTTCCAGTGTGCCGTCATCGACCTGTGTGCCGACAGAACGGGGATCTGTGGCGGCTTTGGTCGCCACAGCTGCCGATCCGACAAGTGCTGCGCCGATACATCCCTGTAACAGTAACGCGCTGCAGATTAATGCTGCCACGGGCACAATTCTCATAATATCTCCTTAGTCTTCCTGGTGGGGGAAAAGGGTATTGTCGATTAAATCACATAAACAATTCACCGTCAGCATATGCACTTCCTGTATGCGGACACTGTGCTGTGAAGGTACGCGGATTTCCGCATCACGCGGACCCAGCAGGCCCGCCAGTTCCCCGCCATCGTAACCGGTCAGGGCGACGATCGTCATATCACGGGTCACCGCTGCCTCAACCGCTTTGATGATATTGCGGCTGTTACCGTGTGTGGATATTGCCAGCAGCACATCACCGGTCTGACCGATGGCACGGACCTGCTTAGCATAAATTTCATCCTGCTGCCGGTTGGCGGCGATCGCGGTCATCACCACGTTATCCGTATTCAGAGCCAGTGCGGGCAGGCTCGGGCGTTCGGTTTCAAACCGGTGGATCATACTGGTGGCGAAGCGTGATGCTGTCGCCGCTGATCCCCCGTTCCCGCAGCAGAGGATTTTATTGCCGTTCAGCAGCGACTGAACCATCATCAGGGCGGCCCGGGAAATAGCATCCGGCAGAGCTTCTGCCGCTGCAATCTGCGTCTGAATACTTTCAGTAAAACACTGTTTAATTCTGTCTAACACGTATAAGTCCTGCTATCAGCAACGGATGGCGTCATTAACAAAAATCGGCGTGACCAAAGGCATTTTTCAGCCAGTCAATATGGTCACCGGTTATCGCGCAAATGTCAAAACGGCAGTTACAGGTCAGCATACTCAGCTGTTGCTGAGATAACCAGCAGGAAGCGGCATAAAGTAAGCGGCGCTGCTTGGTTTTTGTGACACTGGCGGCTGCTCCGCCATAGTGCGCATTGCGGCGGTAGCGGACCTCGGTAAACACCCAGGTGCCGCTGTCCCGCATAATCAAATCAATTTCGCCCCGGCGGAAACGGACATTCTGTGCAACAAATGTCAGTCCCTGCCGTTCCAGCCAGCGCCGGGCAAATTGTTCATGACGACGTCCTGTCAGCAATGTAAGCATAAATACGATCCTTGTATATCGGTAATATCCTGTGTGCCGGTAATATAAAGGTGACATCCTGTCACCTCTTTATCATTCAGACAACGACGAGTTTACGGCATCCAGCGGGGTAAGATTACCCTGCTTAAAGACCAGCCACGGCAGATGACGGTAAACGGTGCAGTTATCAGTGACAGTGATATCTCCGCTGGCACCATTCATGCGCAGAGTATGGCGCTGCATATCACCGAACTGATTCGCCAGACGCCATGCATCCATACCCATTGCATAGAGGCGGACACGGGTATAGTCGTTGCCGAATTTCCCGGCAGCCTGATTCAGTAACTGCGGGTTACCACCTGCAATCAGCGGGATATCCGTCAGTTTCAGCCCTTCCATCTCAAATTGAAAATCTTTACCGGTTCCGGCTTTATTGCTGCGGGAGCTGGCATAAAACGCCGGGCGTCCGCGCGCGCTGGTGGCAAATTCCAGTGCCGGTTTGATGTAAATCAGCTGATCAGAGGTGGCGATAATATAGACGGAGTCCACACCGCCGCTGACAGGCTGCGGCTGTACCACAGTGCCTTCCGGCTGTACCACAGTGCCTTCCGGCTGTACCATTGTGCCTTCCGGCTGCGGTACCGCTGATGAGGACGGCTGCACCGGGACACCGGTCAGTGAAAGTGAGCTGCCCGGATTGCCGGAGAAGGTCTGGTGCAGTACCACACCACCGCCGTTTTTCTGCCACTCATCGGCAAAGCTTTGTGCGATCCGGCGACCAAAGCTGTTATCCGGTGTCAGTACCAGCGGCGCGGTTTTATTATCCTGAAGGATAAACTGCGCCGCGTTGCGGGCTTCATCTTCCGGTGAGAGCGAGAAATAGCAGACATTAGGACGGGCGATTGGTGTATCTAATTCATTGAGCGCCAGAATGTTCAGCGGGGTGTTTGCTGCTGCCAGTGTGGCAACATCCCCTTTGAGCAACGGCCCGACGATCAGATCCATGCCGTCAGCCTGTGCCTGTGCCAGCAGGGTTGCCAGCGGCTGGCTGTCGGTATCATAGATTTTTACATCGGTCACCGTGCGGGACTCACCGTTGTACGGCAGTGCCTGCGGGGCAGACACCGGGCTTGCTGCTGTTGCGCCGTCTGCGGTGCTGTCGTTGGACGGTGCGCCGTTTGCGTCATCCGGGGTGGTGATGTCTTTATCCGGGTCCGCCGGGCTGAGTGTGGTCTGCGCCGGTACCGGCTCTGCAGCCGGCATATCAGCAGCACGGTAACCGGTACTGTATACCGCCCCGTTTTGTGCATCGGTAAAGCCCTGACGGATAGCATCACCCATCAGTTTCGCCTGACCGCTCAGCGGCAGGAACAGGGCGACACGGGCATTGTTACCGGTCTGACCGTAGGTGTTGCTCAGTATCTGGATAAGATCCTGCGGCAGGGATTTGGCGGCCGGGTTATCCGGGTAGCGGATTTGCCAGTCACCGAGTGCGGCGGAAAGCGCTTTCAGATCCTGCTGGTTGTTCTGATACAGAAAAAGCAGGTCAACCCAGCCCTGTAATGCACTTTCATCCGCGTTAACCTGAATGTTATTGCGCTCATCGGGAGTAAAACGTGTTAGCATCAGCCAGGTTTCATCAATATTCTGCTGATGTGCATCCGGATCAGAAAGCAGCGGCTCTTGCGCGATATAGGCACGGATGGCATCAACGGACGGTTTTCCGGTCGCTGCATCAATAACCTTCTGATATTGCTGAACCAATGTTTCCGGCTGGCCTTTGCCGGTAGTACCCGCATGCTGATTATCGGGTGTACACCCTGAGATAACCAGTGTGGAAAAGAGTGCGGTACAAAGTAATTGCCTGCGGTAACGCGATAAAGTTAAGGAAAACATACTGTACCCGGTTATAGTTTTCTGAAAGCTCAATTCTAATGTGATCATCTGGACGAAACAATGAATCAACCTAATCAAGCCGTGGTTGCGGCAGCGACACTTTATGTTGTGCCGACACCGATCGGTAATCTGAAGGACATCACGGCACGCGCGCTTGAAGTGCTCACGAATGTCGATCTGATTGCAGCGGAAGATACCCGGCATACCGGCTTATTACTTTCTCACTTCGGTATTAATAACCGCTTGTTTGCGCTGCATGATCATAATGAACAGTATAAAGCAGATCAATTAATTACCAAATTACAGTCCGGGAGCAGTATCGCATTAGTGTCCGATGCAGGTACACCTTTAATTAACGATCCCGGTTACCATCTGGTCCGCCGTGCCCGTGATGCGGGGCTTACCGTGATCCCGCTGCCCGGTGCCTGTGCGGCTGTCACCGCGCTGAGTGCCGCCGGTCTGCCGTCTGATCGATTTTGTTACGAAGGGTTTCTGCCCGCCAAAACCAAAAGCCGTCAGGACACGCTGCGGGCACTGGCCGATGAACCGCGCACGCTGATTTTTTATGAATCCACCCACCGTATTCTGGACACACTGGCTGATATGGTCACTGTCTGGGGGGAAGACCGCTATGTGGTACTGGCGCGGGAGCTGACCAAAACCTGGGAGTCGATTCAGGGAAAACCGGTCGGGGAACTGCTGGCCTGGGTTCTGGAAGACGAAAACCGCCGCAAAGGGGAGATGGTGCTGATTGCGGAAGGGGCGAAACCGGTTCAGGATGAGGCATTCAGTCCGGAAATTTTGCGTGCGCTGGCGATTGTGCAGAAAGAACTGCCGCCGAAAAAAGCGGCTGCCGTGGTGGCAGAGCTGTACGGTGTGAAGAAAAATGCCCTTTATCGTTACACCCTGGAGGGGAATTCAGCGGCGGAGTGATGCATTTCCCGCCATCCGCTCTTTCGTCGCGGAGTTATTCTGTACATCCGCGGGAAAGCTGCTTATAATCCGCAGCGGAGTCAGCCAGGCAATCGCTGCTTTATCGTTGTCCCTTCGGGAGACGGGTAAAGGGGAGGAAAGTCCGGGCTCCGCAGGGCAGGGTGCCAGATAACGTCTGGGAGGCGCGAGCCTACGACCAGTGCAACAGAGAGCAAACCGCCGATGGCCCGTAAGGGCACAGGTAAGGGTGAAAGGGTGCGGTAAGAGCGCACCGCGCGGCTGGTAACAGTCCGTGGCACGGTAAACTCCACCCGGAGCAAGGCCAAATAGGGGTTCACAGGGTGCGGCCCGCACTGAACCCGGGTAGGCTGCTTGAGCCAGTGCGTGAGTGCTGGCCCAGAGGAATGATTGTCCACGACAGAACCCGGCTTAACGGCTGACTCCTCACTATCACAACCCCGCGTCTGACGCGGGGTTGTTTCATTTCAGGGCCGTGTATCAGGTAAGAATATCAATCAGCAGTGCCCGGCAGGGCGTTTTCGCCTGAAAGATCACTTCCCGGCTGTCCTGTATAAACGCACCGTCACCACACTCAATTATCCCCTGTTTTTGCCCGTCATCCGCCGTCACGGTGCCGTGAACTGACTGATAAAATGCCCGTTTGCCGTACAGCGGCAGTGTCAGGGATTCACCGGCAGGGAGCAGAATATGGGAAATCCGCACACCCTGCTGTAGATCAAGACTGCCGTTTTCACCGTCCGGTGAGGCAATCAGCTGTACCGGTTGCTGTGTCAGCATCAGTTTTTGTGAACTGCCGCGCAGACTGCCGCGTGCGGCTTTCAGCCAGATCTGAATCCGGGTCAGCGGGGACGCCTGACAGGGATTAGTTTCGGTGTAACTGGTATCCTTGCGCGGTGAGAAAAACAGACACTCATCCTGTCTGCTCTCCAGATACAGCCCGTCATTATCACGAATATCGTGCTTCCCTCTGAGGATCAGGTTTACAATATCCACATCGGGATAGGATTTTGGCTGGAAACCGGCTCCGGGTGCCAGTACCTCCTGATTCAGTGCTTTCAGCGGACCGTACCCCATAAATCCGGGGTCAAAATAGTGTCCGAAAGAGAAGGCATATTTTGCCTGTAACCAGCCATAGTCGGCGGACCCGGCCTGTCCGGCGGTTCTGTGTATAATCATAATGGTCTGCCTGTTATTCAACATAGTGAAATAATAAAGGGCTGGACGCTGAATTGTTAGCCAGTTAATCTGGTGGCGACATTCAAAATTTCTGACTGAGATAATGATGAGTAAAGACAAAGCGTTAACGCTGGAATCATTGCGCGTGATGGATGCCATCGACCGCCGGGGAAGTTTTGCGGCGGCGGCAGAAGAACTGGGGCGTGTACCATCTGCCCTGAGCTATACCATGCAGAAACTGGAAGAAGAGCTGGATGTTGTTCTGTTTGACCGCTCGGGTCACCGGACAAAGTTCACCAATGTCGGGCGGATGCTGCTGGAGCGCGGCCGCCTGCTGCTGGAAGCAGCGGATAAACTGACCAGTGATGCGGAAGCCCTGGCAAGAGGCTGGGAGCCGCATCTGACCATTGTCTGTGAGGCGTTGATCCCGGCAGCCTCGCTGTTCCCGCTGGTGGACAAACTGGCACAGAAATCCACCACTCAGCTGACCCTGGCGACCGAAGTGCTTGCCGGAGCCTGGGAGCGGCTGGAGACCGGGCGCGCCGATATCGTGATTGCGCCGGATATGCATTTCCGCACCTCCTCTGAAATCAACTCCCGCCCGCTCTATTCCGTGGTGAATGTGTACGTGGCGGCACCGGATCACCCTATCCATAAAGAGCCGGAGCCGTTATCCGATACTACCCGGGTGAAATACCGGGGAATTGCAGTGGCGGATACCGCCCGTGAACGGCCGGTGCTGACGGTGTTACTGCTGGACAAACAACAGCGTCTGACGGTCAGTTCTATTGATGATAAACGCCGGGCTCTGCTTGCCGGGCTGGGGGTGGCGAGTATGCCGTACCCGCTGGTGGAAAAAGATATTCAGGAAGGCCGCCTGAAAGTGATCGGTTCCGAATACAGCCACGAAACCAATGTGATTATGGCGTGGCGCCGTGACAGCATGGGTGAGGCTAAAGCATGGTGTCTGCGGGAAATTCCGAAATTGTTCAGCGGAAAATAAATTTTTATATGACTGAACCGCATCAGTATGCCCGGCCTGTTATGCAGGGCGGGCATTTTTTTGCGTGCCGGCGGTCTGTTGCGGCATCTTCCCGGAAATGCGTTCATCAATAATAAGAACAACAGCAATTGACGGTAACTATTTATCCGTTAGCCTTTACCGGATACCAGCGGTCATAGCAGAAATATTTCATCAATGAATGTGCAGGGGGCAGTGTGGATCTGAAGCGGTTTATGTCGGATGCGGATTTTGCATTTGATCACGATTTTTTTGAGAAGGTTATTTATATCAATCTTACATCACGACCGGATCGCAAATTCGATATTCTGGAAGCACTGGCAAATATTGAAATTCCGCACCATAAAATTGTCTGTTTTGAGGCGATCGCGAAAAGTCCTGGGTTTCTGGGATGTGCGCTTTCTCATGCCGCAGTGATGAAGATGATTATCGACAATGACTGGGGGCCGGTATTGGTCGTCGAGGATGATAACAATTTTTATTATGATGATGAGCATATCCGGCAGGCGAATATTTTTTTATCGGCTTTGCGGGAAAAAGACTGGGATGTCGCGTTACTGGGCGGAAATTATTATAATGCCTATGAGCATGAACCGGAGTGGTATTCACTGAAACTGAAATATTCACATTGTACAAATGCCTATATTGTGAACCGGGGTTATGCAGAGACACTGTATCAGGCCTTTAGTGAGTCTGTTTGCCGGATTACTGCATGCGATGAACCGAATGAATCGCACAGTATTGATGTTGTCTGGAACGAGCTGATGGATAAAGATAACTGGTATGGCTTATATCCGTGTATTGCCTATCAGGAAGCCGGATTTTCGGATATTCGTATGGCAACACTGAATTATGAATATTTGTTTAATAAGCCGTTATCCGATCTGACATTCTTTACCCGCGATGGTCATATAAAAAAAACAGAAACATCCGCCGGCACGGATGTTTCATAATATTATTATTATATTGCTGTGTGGCTTTACCTGAATGTGATTACCATTTCTTTTTCAGTAAATAATCGATACTGAATTTACCCGGTCCGGTTACCGCCAGCAGTAAATAACCGCCTGCAATGGTAAAGTTTTTCATAAACATTAACTGGTTGGCACCTTCCGCAAAATTGCTGTGGAACAGCAGGGCGGTCAGCACAGTAAAAGCAAAGGTGAAAATCGCGGTTGTGCGGGTTAAGAAACCAAACAGGATGGCCAGCCCGCCGCCCAGTTCAAGCAGAATAGTTAACGGCAGTAATGCCCCCGGAACACCCATTGCCTGCATATATTGCTGAGTACCTGCATAAGCATCCCCTAATTTGCCGTATCCGGCCACAATAAATAAGACAGGCATCATGATACGGGCGACTAAAATAGCGTAGTTGTTCATTGTGAGATCCTTATTAGCTCAACAATACTGAATAGTAAATATGAGGACTGTGTCACATATTATTTTGTTTAAATGGCACGATGTGCCAATCTGTTTCGTTGGGATAATAGTAAGTGCGAATGAGAAGGATTGTTAGCAAGAATTCTTAATAAACAAATTCAAAAATTTTGAATGCGGGGGAATATATCAGTGCTGTTTATTACGGGGTAAACTGTTCTGAAGTGTGCGGAAGACACCCCACAGTCCCAGGGCGCGTTGCCCCCAGCGGATGATTTTTTTCGGGTGGCGGACAGCAAAGACGGAAAACAGGCTGACACCCGCCACAACCAGCGGACGCAGTTGTGATAATGTTTGCCAGGTGCGATCGAATGACTCGGTTTTTTTCAGCCACTGATCCGTGGCCTGTGACAGATCGCTGCGCTGGGCAGCGATAGTGTCAATCAGTGCCTGTTTTTTGCGGGCGCGTTCAGCACGCTGATGCTTATTCATGATCCGGCTCCTGCTTTTTTCTTTCCAGCAGTTGCCGGTCGATAGCCAGCTGTTCGCGGGTCGCGCCCAGTAAGGATGAACGGCGGGCTTTACGGACGGCACACAGGGCAAAAATCAGCGCCCCGCCGAGCAGAACCGATGTCATGATAATCATTGCGGTCAGGCGGTAGACAGGATCGACCGCCCACATAACCAGAATCATCAGGCTCATCAGCCCGAATGCCGTCAGCAACAGAGCGGCACCGGCCAGTAAAATCAGCTGGATCAGGCTGGATTTCTCTTCTTCCAGCTCCGTGGCGACAAGCCGGAGCCGGGTCTCAGCCATGCTGATCACAATGGTGGCGATACGTGTCAGTGTATCAAGGAGCCCTTTGCCGGGCCCCTGCGGACGCTCCTGATCGGTCATAACTCAGCGGCGGGCCAGTAAAACGCCTAACACCACACCGACAGCGGCACCGATACCGACACCGGTCCACGGATTTTCGCGGACATAATTATCGGCCTTGCCGGCGATCTCTTTTGTCTGCTGCACAACCTGCTCTTTTCCTTCCGCCAGGCGGGTACGGGATTTTTCCAGTGCGGCCTGTGCTTTTTTCTTCAGCGAATCCACTTCTTCCTTGGATTTGCTTTCTGCCGTACTCAGCACAGATTCCAGGGTGTCAGCCAATGATTTCAGTTCAGCGCGTAACTCTTCATTTGTATGATGTGACATAGGAACTCCTCGTGGTGGTTATACCGTAGCAGATTCAAAATAACCGCTTTTTATCTGCAATTAAAGGTAAATTATAGTTTATTTTCCGGCATCGTTCTGCACATTACGGGGGATACCGGGATAATTCAGACGAAATGACGCTGAAATGGCGGACGGGGAGATAATGTATCCCGGCCGGCTGCTGTAATTGCACCGGCCGGAAAAATAGTCTGTTGATTTACTGCGGGTGCGTGTCGTCAGACGGCTTTGTCCGCCTGCGTTTCCACACCACCCACAGGCTGGCGATCAGACCAAAGACCAGCAGCACCACCGGGATCAGCATCAGGATATTCATCAGATGATGCTCATACTTGCGGAAAATCGGGCTGATACCGAGGCCGTAACCGAGGGTGGTTAAAATGCCTACCCACAGGAAGCCGCTCAGCCAGTTGAAAAACTGAAAACGGCGTGAATTCAGACCGGCGATCCCGGCCAGCATCGGCAGCAGGGTGCGGATAAACGCCAGGAAACGACCGACTAACAGTGCCGCCAGGCCGTGACGGTGGAATAAATTGTGTGCCCGCTGATGGTAATGCGGGGGCAGATGAGACAGCCAGCCTTTCACAATCCGGGTATTACTGAGCCAGCGCCCCTGTAAATAGCCTACCCAGCAACCGAGACTGGCGCCGGCGGTGAGAACTATCAGGGTTGTCGGGAAATCGAGCGTATCTTTGGCGATCAGAACACCGACAAGAATCAGCAGGCTGTCGCCGGGTAAAAATGCAGCGGGAAGCAGGCCGTTTTCCAGGAAGAGAATGGCAAACAGCATAATGTAAATCGCCCACAACAGGGACGGATTTGACAGGGTTTCATAGTCCTGATGCCAGAGGGCAAAAAAAAGTTGCTGCATTGTTTCCATCAATTATTCCCGGATCTGAAGTAAACTTATTTTATGTTATGGGGCATTTCTGCGGATATGGCCGGAACCCCTGATATATACGCTGGTAAATCCGGCCACTTTAGCAAATTAGGCGTAGCGGAGACAGTGAATTTTTCCCGCCGCCCTGAAACAATATTAAGATTAAATTCAGCCTTTTGCAGATTATATTTTACGGAAAATCAATACGTTCTGTAATGAAATGTCAATTACCGGTCAAACCTGCTGTAAATGAAGGATTTTTCTTAAATAACGTTATGTTGAACAGCTGTTTTATTTTCCGCCGGCGGCAGTTGCAGGCGTTCACACACGGCCTGTGCCACATTATCCAGCAACTGATAACGGCGGCGGTATTCGGCACGTTTTTTACTGGCTATTTCCTCCGCCGGTTTACGCGGCAGGGTCAGCGGAAGTATATATTCCTGCTGCGGGTTGGCGGTGCCCCCGACAGATTCCCAGAAAGTATTATAATCGGCCACCCATTGTGTCAGTTTTTTATGGCGGTAACGGCGGCTGCGGTAAATATGCGTTTCATTACTGGACGCAATAATCTGCCGGCACTGAAACAGTGAAGCGATAAGGCAGATGACTTCCGTGAGAATACGTTTGGGAAATACACCGTGGCAGTTTTTGGTCGCCGCGCGGATAGCATGGTGCGCCTGTTCGCTGACCCCGCCCTGGAGTGCGCCGATAAACAGCGTCCGTTTTTCGTTCAGATTCAGCAGCGTGAAGGCACTGCGGGCCAGAATCTCTCCGGCATCATCCCGCATCTCCAGCGTCAGTTCACCCTCTTTGTTAAACGCATCCTGCACATCCAGCCAGAGGTGGCAAAGACCCTCTTTCCCCTCAACCGGGCAGAGATAAAAACGCTCGTTACTGTAGATTTGGCTGAATACTTCCGGCGGCAGAACGGCTTTAGTGATCCGGTAATGGTCACAGATAGCCGCAGACTTATTTTTCCGGTGAAAATTAATACTCAGATACGGACGCTGTAATTTGGTCGGCAGCAGCGGCTGCTTTTTCAGGATCGCATCACAGCAGGCGGTATCTGTCAGGCCGGACAGATATTTCATGGTAGACAGCGGCATAAACAGGCTGCGGGCCGCAAATTTAAAGCGGTTACGGGCGGAATCCCAGTGTATACCGGGGCAAAATTCTTTGGTAATGAGTTGTTTGAACAGCTGGAGGCCGGACATAGTAGTGCCTTTGATAAATGAAATTATTACACAATGAAACAATTCATCCATTTTAACGGCAGAATAAAGATAAAAATTAAAGAAAGCTTATCACCGGACCCGGGCTTAGCGAATTATAAGGATTTCAGGGAAAAAACCAGTGGTTACAAAATCACAACAACCGGCAAAATAATAGCCGATTAATTATGTAAAAATAATATTTTCATTTAAAATCAATTTGTTAATCATGTATTTCATGCCGCGGACAGAAAATCGTTTATCAGCATTCATTAGCTATATTCAGGGTATTTTTATTATCCGGCAGTATTTTATCTGGCGGGAGAAGTGAATGGCGACGGAAAACGGAAAAAGAAGCAAAATAACCGTGATTTTTCAGCAGAAGAAAAATCACGGCAGAAAACGAATGATAATAAAAATTAAACAATTTGTCACCAATCATTGAGGTGATGTTGTTAATATTTTGTTTTTATTGATGTTATACAGAATAAAAAACTAGTAAATGGCTTGTTATGTAAATTTAAAATCTTATTTTTTCTTATTTTGTGGATTATAAATTTGTGATCTCTTCGTCATTTCTCAAAAAAATTTAATCGCTAAAAAGGTGGGGTGTTTTATCTATTTAATTGATTTTATTTTATTTATTTTCATTTGATAACCGTGATTTATAGTTGGGCTATCATTTAAAATGCAATGAATTTGGCGCAAAGTAATGACATTACCTTAGTGTAATTTATTATTTTGGAGCTCATTGTGAATCAGTCAGAACTTATCACGCTCGCGTCCGCGAATGCGTTAAATAAAGATTTCGACGTTAAGTATCAAAATGTCATCAGTGATTTTTTCAGCCGGGATCCCGGCAAATGGCCGATTTTTAATCATCCGCAAATTCGGGCAATTACACAATTCCGTCAGACCACTGACGCGGATGTGCAGCAGATCAACCGCTATCCGCAGGGGAAAGCGCTGTTTGCTCAGCTGGCGGGTGAGTCACATGTCCGTCAGAACGTGATCCGTCCGGGAGAAGGGCAGGATGATTTACTGGTGTTTGCCTCCGCGCTGTGCAAAAACTGGGAAAACCCGCTGGCCGTGGAAAACGTGATTGCCATGCCGTCAGACCCGGCCGTTTACGGCTCCATGCTGGGATTACTGGGTAATCCGAACATGGTGTACTGCGAGTACTCCGGCGTGGCGGATAACATGGAAAAAACCGTTATCCGTAAAGTGGCTAATCTGATTGGCTATGATGCGGATAAAGCGTCCGGTCTGTTCACCCAGGGCGGAACCATGTGCAACCTGTACGGTTATCTGTTCGGGATCCGTAAATCGCTGAAGCAGTCAAAACACCTCGGAATGTCAGTTGATCAGGATTTCCGTATCATCAACTCACAGGGCGGTCACTACTCCAATATGACTAACCTGTCCCTGTTAGGTGTGGATATCACCAATAAAACAATCCGTATCCGGGTCACGTCAGATAACACCATCGACCTGGCGGATCTGGAACAGCAAATCCGTGCCTGCTATACCGTCCACTGTAAGATTCCGGTCATTTTACTGACCGCAGGAACAACCGATACCTTTGGTGTGGATGAGATCAAACAGGTTTATGATCTGCGCAACCGTCTGTGTGAAGAATTTGAAATGACCGAAAAACCCCATATTCACGTGGATGCGGCGGTCGGCTGGCCGATTATTTTCTTTATTGATTATGATTTTAATACCAACCCGCTGGCGATTAACGATGCCACCCTGGCTGGTCTGCGTCACAATGTGGCGAAATTTAAACAGCTGAAATATGCGGATTCCATCACTATCGACTTTCATAAATGGGGTTATGTGCCGTATACCTCCAGTCTGGTTATGGTGCGTGACGGTGATGATTTTAAAGCACTGGAAAATGACCCGGAGAACTTCACCTATTTTGAGCATGCGCTGGAAGGGCAGACTCACCTGCAATCCACCATTGAGTGCAGCCGCAGCGGTGTCGGCGTGTTCGGCGCGTATGCCGGATTGCATTACCTGGGCACTGAAGGCTATCAGACCATCATTGCGCACTGTCTGCAAAATGCGAACTATATGCGCAATCAGCTGTTATCGCTGGGGAATGCCTGTGTGATGGCACCGGAAAATCAGGGGCCGAGTGTCGGTTTCCGTCTCTATTCACCGAAACTGGTCAATGATCCGCAGGCAATGTTTGCGCATGAGCTGACCTGCGCCGGAGATAAAACGGCCTATGACATGATGGTGCGCAACAGCCGCTGGCACCGTGAACTGTTCCTGAAACGCGGCAAAGCGGGACTGTTTACCAACTGGGTGGATTCTATCGCCTGCTCGGCTTATGCGGAGCATAACCGGTTTGCCTATATTCCGGGGGAAAAAGCGGTCTTTATGAATCCGGTGACGCAGCGTCATCACATCGACGCGTTTACTGAAATGCTGAAAACCATTAGCGCAGAATAAAAAAGGGTGTTTTTTTCTTTTCTGTTTATGGTATAACAGAAAAAGAGCATCATGGCAGTGTCATATAACGGCACTGTCTGTGAAGCAAAATTAACGATTTTCAGAGAAGAGTAAACCGATGAACTGCATGATGAACAGTCAGCTAAGCCTAAACCTACTATTCAGTTAGGTGGCTTCGTTTATCTGTTTTTCTTCATAAGCCACCAGCAAGGTGGCTTTTTTGTGCGTGTAAACCTGCTGGTGGAACTGTTTTTTTAGGGAGAGTTCCTATGATGTCAGGTTTTACCGCAAGGATTATTATCAGCGCAGCTTCACGATCGGTCTGTTGTTCTGCCGCCGCTTCTGTCTCTCAGATGACACCGCAGGAGGCCGTATGAGTCAGCAATGGACATCCCGTTTTGGTCATATTTTAGCCGCTGCCGGGTCGGCCATCGGCATCGGTGCTATCTGGAAATTTTCGTATGTTGCCGCCAATAACGGCGGTGGTGCCTTCCTGGTGGTTTTCCTCTTATTCAGTTTTGTTATCGGTCTTGCGGTATTACTGGCTGAAAATATCCTCGGCAGCAGCACCCGCAGCGAAGCCGTCAACGCCTTCAAAAAAATGATGGGACGCCACTGGGCGTGGATCGGGGTGATCGGCGTATTCAGCTCGTGGTGTATTTACAGCTTCTACAGCGTGGTCGGCGGCTGGACTATCGGTTACACCGTGATGGCCGCCGCCGGTGAGCTGAACATTACCGACAGCAGTCAGCTGACCGGCATTTTCACCCGCTTTATCAGTAACCCGTGGTGGCCGGTGATCGCCCACCTGGTATTTGCCGGCATGACCTGCTTTGTGGTGCTGGCCGGGGTGCAGCGCGGGCTGGAAAAATCCGTGAAAGTGATGATGCCGTTACTGTTTATTATTATGATCGTGCTGATTATCGTCGGGATAAGCTTACCCGGCTCATCCGCCGGACTGAAACTGTTCCTGTACCCGGATTTCAGCAAACTGACCGGCAAAGGCGTACTGGATGCACTGGGGCTGGCCTTCTTCTCTCTTTCTATCGGGCTGGGGATCCACATTACATACAGCGCGTATTTATCTGATAACAAAAGCATTGCCAACTCCAGCATGTGGGTGGTGATCCTCTCCTGCATGGTGTGTGTGCTGGCCGGACTGATGATTTTCCCAGCATTATCAGCAGCAGGTCTGGAGGCGAATGCCGGTCCGGGTCTGACCTTTATGACCATGCCGGTGTATTTTGCCCATCTGCCGGGCGGTTCCGTGCTGGCGGTGACATTCTTTGTCCTGTTGCTGATGGCGGCACTGACATCCGCAATCTCACTGCTGGAACACATTGTGGCGTATGTTCAGACGCGTTTTCAGTGGACACGCCGCAGAGCCGGTCTGGTGGTGACGGCATCGATTATGCTGATGGGGATCCCGGTATCATTATCTTTCGGGCCGTTAAGTGATGTGACCTTAGGCGGGAAAACCATTTTTGATGTTCTTGATTATCTGACATCCAATATCCTGATGCCGCTGTTCGGTATTGCTGTCTGCCTGATTTTCGGCTGGTCACGTAAAGCGAATGCGCTGATCCCGGAAAATATCACCGGACTGAAGCGTCAGAGTTTATTACTGGTCTGGCGTTATGTGGGACCGATCTGTATCGGCGTGATTCTGGTACACGGTCTGATCAGTTAATAACAGACAAAAAAACGGCCTGCATGTTCGCAGGCCGTTTTGCTTTACGGACAATCAGAACCGGTAATTTACGCCCAGGAAACCGCTGTACGGCGTTTCCTGTTTACTGCCGTTGGCGTAGTTGAATTCGCCGTAGACAGCCCAGTTATCATTCAGTTTTGCATCAACACCAATGCCGTATTTCCCGGTGGTGCCGGACATATCATTGGTTCGCTTCCCTTGTTTATTCAGTTCCACATCGCCGTTTTTCAGGAACTCATGGTTCACGGCCACGCGGATATACGGTTTGATTTGTGTGCCGTTTTCCAGCACAAAATTTTTCCCGAAGGTGGCACCCAGCTCACCGCTGAACGAGCGGGCGGCATCGGCTTTGATACTCATCTCATTACTGTAGCGGTAATCCGCGCCCTGGCCGCGGAAGGCGGCAACCATGGCATACGGTTCGATAAAGTAATTCTCTTTTTCGAAGTACTTACCGGTTTCAACAGAGAAGCCGATACCGTTGGTGTTACTGTTGGCGGAGGTTTTGCCGTCATTAAACTGCGCATCATAATCACTGCGGAAATGGTTGGCTTTCACCACACCGTCCACATAGATACCGGATTTATGCTGCCAGGTGGTGTAAACGCCGAGGCTGTAACTGTTAATGGTACCGTCGTTTTTATCCATTTTCAGAGAGGAGTGAGAATACCCGGCAACAACGCCGCTCCAGAGATAGCCGTTTTCCAGCTCCGTCATTTTGTCACCACCGGCGACAATCCCGCTGATGTCATGACGGTAGGCGACTTCATTATTACTGATGTTGTGGCGTCCGCCGGTGACTTTCGACCAGACACCGAGATTCACCTGCGGGTTATTGCGCAGCTCACCGAGACGGGCGCGCAGTGTGCTCAGTTCGCTCCGCCAGATTTGCGGCAGGGCGTTGGCAATCATCATTGCGGTTTTACCCGGCTCAGAGAGATCCGGTCGTTCAGGTTCCGGATCCACAGGGTCAACCGGATCCACAGGATCAACCGGCGGAGTCTCTTTGGTAGGTGACAGATACCATTCATCCGATGAATCTTTATCCTGCACCAGATAATATTTATACGCCCCGAGATCCACACTCTTGTTGGTCATAGTAAACGTATCGTTCTGACTGCCGGCGGCGTGGATCAGATGATAGCGATCCGGGTCGGAGGTGTTACTGACCAGCGCTTTACCGGAATCCATCACACGGACACCAAACTTACCGTCTGTTTTATCCGAGACACTAAGGAAATCCCCGCTGCCGTCCGCGAGGCTGGTATTCATCACAAACAGGCCGTTACCGGAGAGTTCTTTGATGTTGAGCTGACTGTTGCGCCCGGTATTGCTGCTGCCCGGTTCACCAAAGACGGCGACACCATTGTTCACCAGGTTATCGACAGTGACAACGGATTCACCGGTATCACCGTTATGGCGGATATAGAGATACGCATTATTACCGGTCAGATTCACATTCTGAGCATACGATCCTTTGCCGAAGTTGCTGAGCCACGGATGCTGATCCCCGCCTTCCATCACCAGAGAGCCGTCTTCCACATCCAGGTTATAGAAGGCGTAAGCACCGTAATCGAGGATGGTTTGTCCGCCGTTGCGGATAGTGGTACCTTCTGTGCCGCCGTAAGCCAGAACATGCTGGATCCCGCCGTCAACCAGGGTAGTGGCCGCTTCCGCATATTTGCCGACAAGCTGAAGGCCGCCTTTATAAATCGTGGTATCGGAGGCTTTGCCGTTCAGTCCGACATTCTGAACACCGCCTGCCATGACTTGTGTATGAATAGCGGTCGGATCATTACCCCATTTTGCATCAGGATCACTGTTCTCAACCCACTGGCCGTCTTTCCAGTCACCGTCATGGTTTGTCACCAGCTGCTGACCGTATATCACGGTATCCTCAACCGTCCCGGAGCGCACCCGCTGTGTGCCGCCTGCATAAATCGTGGTGTTTTTGGCACCGGTACGGTCATTAACATAAACCGACTGATAGCCGCCGTCATAGATATAGTTATTCAGTGCCAGCCCGGACACGGCGTGATAGCTTCCTGCGCCGGTAATATAGTTATTGGTGGCTGTACCACTATCCTGTGTATAGGTACCGCCATTCTGAATAAGGGTACTCCGGGTTTCTGCATCCGGATTACTGACAGGAATGTACAGCTCACCGCCGTCAATCAGATTATTTTCAGCATAGGCGTTATAGCCGACAGTCAGCTTACCGTCTTTATTTACACGGGTATTATAAGCCGATACCCGTTGTTTGGTGTCAGATGCGGTGCGTAACTCCATCACACCGAAGGCATCCACGGTGGTGTTGTAGGATGTCGTGCCGTTATACATTTGCAGGTTAGCGACATGGCCCGCATCAATCCCTTTCAGGGTAATACCGATAACGCTGCTGTTATCAAAAGGGGTTGCTCTGAATGAATCGCCCAGGTGGGTCGTTGAGTGCCCGATGGTCGTGCCGATCAGGTGGGTATCATCCTGAAATCTGACATTCGGTTTTTTTGCCGCAGAGTAATTGAGATCTATTCCGGTCAGGTATTTATAACCTTTTACCGTAAATCCTTTGCCTGCACTGACATCCGCCTGCACATCAGCATCCGCATTGCTATAGCTGCCGCTATTTTTAATACTATCAATACGTTTGGATTCATCACTGAAGGAAAATTCAGGAATTGGTTCAGGTATCACAGCATAACCGGCAGAGGCGTACGACATCCCCATTGCGGAAAGTATCAGAAAGGAAAGTTTATTCATTTTCATTTTTTTGCCCGTGGTGGTTTTTTAAAAACACGTGAAAATTTGTGTTATTTAATTAATAACTAAAAGAAAAATATTTTTTTCGGGGGCGTAAAGAGAGTAATGAGATCCTAGGATTTTAGTTAAGATCAGTCAATGCAGGGAATTTAGGGAAATTTAATAATGTCTGTAATGCTGATTTTTTGCACAAAAAAGATCAGAAAGTATGAAAGTGAAATGATTATTTCAGGTGATCATCACTATTAAAATGAATAATAAACAGAATATAAATAATTAGCTAAGTATAAACAGATAACAATATTATAATAATAAACATCTTATTGCGTTTTTATGGTGATATTATCTGTATTTACACTTATTTGTGGTATTAATATCTGATTTGCTCAATTTAATGCAGATCGTAAGAATAATGAGAAATTCAACATTAATTGATTTAAATCAAAAACAACCAAAGGCCATATTGTATTAATTGATATTCACCGGTAAATGAATCAGATGTAATTTATTTAATTTGTTATTTATTTGTGCTTAACCGATTAAATTATACCGAATGAGAATGTATTTCATTTTTATTTTAAACAGCCGCAGTTGTCCGAAATGTATTATTTCGCCGGATTCAGTTAATTCTGAAAACACCCCGGGTTGCATCTGATGAACCGGTGAAATGCATCCGGTAAATGCTGTCTTTCTTCCTGTCGACAGTGAAAAACTCCGCCATTCTTATTGCGGATCGCTGGTACGTTATATTTTAAATTGATATATATTAATAAAACCGATAAATAGATTAAATGTTAAAAATAGAAAAAATTCTCATTATCTGTAAAATAATATTTCTGATTTTATTTTTTTGTTTATTGATTATGTTCCGTGTCTCAGTAATTTAATAATAACCGGATTATATTAATATTAAATTAACACAACGGAATAGAGAGAATGATCGAAGATAATACCTTTATTACTTCTGATATCACTTCTGAGGGTATTGACCGGCGACGCTTTCTGAAACTCTGTGCGGCCTTAGCGGCTACCATGGGTCTCAGTGCAAATGCATCTGCCGAAATCGCGGCGTCCGTCAGCCGTAAGGATTGTCCCCCCGTCATCTGGATATCTGCACAGGAGTGTACCGGTTGCACTGAGTCCCTGCTCCGGGCGACGCACCCGACCATCGAAAATCTCATCCTTGATATGATTTCGCTGGAGTACCACGAGGTACTCTCAGCGGCATTCGGTCATCAGGCGGAAGCCAATAAGCACAATGCGATTGAGAAATACAAAGGCCAATATGTGTTGGTGGTGGACGGCTCTGTACCGCTGAAAGATGACGGTATCTACTGCATGATCGCCGGCGAGCCGATTGCCGATCATATCCGCCGTGCGGCGGAGGGGGCTGCCGCGATTATTGCCATCGGCTCCTGTGCCGCCTGGGGCGGGGTAGCTGCCGCCGGTGATAACCCGACCGGCGCGGCATCACTGGAAGCGGTTCTGCCCGGCAAAACGGTGATTAATATTCCGGGCTGCCCGCCGAACCCGCATAACTTCCTGGCAACGGTTGCTCACATCATCACTTACGGCAAAGCCCCGGGGCTGGATGATAAAAACCGGCCGCTGTTTGCCTACGGTCGTCTGATCCACGAACACTGCGAGCGCCGCGCTCACTTTGACGCAGGACGTTTTGCCAAAGCGTTTGGTGATCACGGACACCGCGAAGGCTGGTGCCTCTATCACCTCGGCTGCAAAGGACCTGAAACGCACGGTAACTGCTCCACACTGCAGTTCTGTGATGTCGGCGGCGTGTGGCCGGTGGCTATCGGGCATCCGTGTTACGGCTGTAATGAGGCCGGTGTCGGCTTTCATAAAGGCATTCATCAGCTTGCGGGCGTACAGAACCAGACACCGCGTTCTGAAAAACCGGATGTGGAACTGAAAGAGGGCGGTTCGGTATCGGGCGGCGCTATCGGGCTGCTCGGCGGTGTGGTCGGGCTGGTGGCGGGCGTCAGTGTGATGGCTGTCCGTGAGCTGGGCCGCCAGCAGAAGAAAAACCGGAACGGCGATCCGCGGGGAGAGTAACTGTGAACAGGCGTGACTTTATTAAAGTGGCTTCCGGCGGGGCATTACTGTTAGGTAATACATCCGTGAGCCACGCGGCGGCGGAGAACCGTCCGCCGATCCCCGGTGCATCGGGCATGTTGTATGACTCCACCCTGTGTGTCGGTTGTCAGGCGTGTGTGACCAAATGTCAGGATATCAATTTCCCCGGCCGTAATCCGGACGGGGCGCAGACGTGGTCCAACAATGACAAGCTGTCGCCGTACACCAATAACATTATTCAGGTGTGGACGAGCGGCAGCGGTGAACACAAAGATCAGGAAAAAGACGGTTATGCCTACATCAAGAAACAATGTATGCACTGTGTTGATCCGAACTGTGTCTCCGTCTGTCCGGTCGGTGCGCTGAAAAAGCATCCGGTCACCGGTATTGTGCATTATGACAAGGATATCTGTACCGGCTGCCGTTACTGCATGGTCGGCTGCCCGTATGACGTGCCGAAATATGACTATAACAACCCGTTCGGCGCGATCAGCAAGTGTGAACTGTGTAACCAGAAAGGCGTTGAACTGCTTGATAAAGGCGGTTTGCCCGGCTGTGTGGAGGTCTGTCCGACCGGTGCTATCATTTTCGGTTCCCGCGAAGATTTGATGAGTGAGGCAAAAAAACGCCTCGGGCTGAAAGCCGGCGAAGAATATGCCTATCCGCGCCAGACACTGAAAACCGGCGACAACTACAACCATCCCGTGCCTTCCTATTACCCGCATCTGTACGGTGAAAAAGAGGGCGGCGGAACGCAGGTGATGGTACTGACCGGCGTGCCGTACCAAAATCTGCAACTGCCGGAACTGGCTGAACTCTCCACCGGTGCCCGCTCCGAAAACATCCAGCATACCCTGTACAAAGGGATGATCCTGCCGCTGGCAGTGCTGGCCGGTCTTACCGTGCTGGTGCGCCGCAACAGCAAAAATGACACTCACGACGGAGGTGATGATCATGAGTCATGATCCCAAGCCCCTCGGCGGAAAATTATTCAGTAAGCCGATCATCATTTTCGGACCGCTTGTTATCCTCTGTGTGCTGCTTATCGTCAAACGTCTGGTCTTCGGGCTGGGGTCAGTCTCTGATCTGAACGGCGGCTATCCGTGGGGGATCTGGATTGCCTTTGACCTGCTGATCGGCACGGGTTTTGCCTGCGGCGGCTGGGCGCTGGCGTGGGCGGTGTATGTCTTCAACAAAGGGGAATATCACCCGCTGGTGCGTCCGGCACTGCTGGCAAGCCTGCTGGGGTATTCGCTGGGCGGGTTATCCATCACCATTGACCTTGGTCGCTACTGGAATATGCCGAACTTCTTTATCCCGGGAATTTTTAACGTCAACTCCGTTCTGCTGGAAACCGCGGTCTGTATGACGATTTATATCGGCGTGATGGCGCTGGAACTGGCACCGGCATTCTGTGAGCGCATGGGCTGGAAAATCTCCCTGAAGCGGCTGAACAAAATCATGTTTTTTGTGATAGCGCTCGGCGCGTTGTTACCGGCTATGCACCAGTCCTCGATGGGATCACTGATGATTGCGGCAGGCCACAAGGTCTATCCGCTGTGGCAGAGTTATGAAATGCTGCCGCTGTTCTCTCTGCTCACCGCCTTTATTATGGGATTCTCCATCGTGGTCTTTGAGGGCTCACTGGTGCAGAGCGGCCTGAAAGGCAACGGCCCCGATGAAAAACGGCTGTTCGGCAAGCTGGCACTGACCGTCAGTGTGCTGATGGCGTTGTTTCTGATCCTGCGCTTCGGGGAACTGATTTACCGCGGCAAGCTCGGGCTGGCTTTTGCCGGAGATTACTACGCCGTCCTGTTCTGGTGTGAAATCCTGCTGATGGTGTTTGCACTGGCAGTCTTCAGTATCCCGGCGTTCCGCCGCGATTCCCGTCTGCTCTATACCGGTGCGGTGAGTATGCTGCTCGGCTGTGCGGCCTGGCGTCTCGCCTATTCATTGCTGGCGTTTGATCCCGGCAATGGCTATCACTACTTCCCGACGACGGAAGAACTGTTAATTTCCATTGGTTTCGTGGCTGTTGAGATCTGCGCTTACCTTTTCCTGATCCGCCTGTTACCGATACTCCCTGCAGTCAATAAAACCGCAGCTCACCCTTATCATGAGGCAAGCAAGTCATGAGCCAGAGAATTACGATTGATCCGGTTACCCGTATCGAAGGACATTTACGCATCGACTGTGAAATTGATGATGGTGTGGTCACCAAAGCCTGGGCGTCAGGCACCATGTGGCGCGGAATGGAAAAAATCGTCAAAGGTAAGGACCCGCGCGATGCGTGGATGATCCTCCAGCGCATCTGCGGTGTGTGTACCACCACTCACGCACTGGCCTCGGTGCGTGCCGTGGAAAATGCGCTGAACCTCGATGTGCCGGTAAATGCGCAGTATATCCGCAATATCATTCTGGCGGCGCACACCACCCATGACCATATCGTTCACTTTTATCAGCTTTCCGCGCTGGACTGGGTGGATATCACCTCCGCACTGAAAGCGGATCCGGCAAAAGCCTCTGCGATGCTGAACGGCGTGTCTGACTGGCCGCTCAACAGCACGCAGGAATTCATCAAAGTGCAGGATAAAATCAAAGCCCTGGTGGAGAGCGGGCAGTTGGGGATTTTTGCCAATGGTTACTGGGGGCACCCGGCGATGCAGTTGCCGCCGGAAGTGAACCTGATTGCCGTCGCGCACTATTTACAGGCACTGGAATGCCAGCGCGACGCCAACCGTATTGTGGCGCTGCTGGGCGGCAAAACACCGCACATTCAGAACCTGGCGGTCGGCGGGGTGGCGAACCCGATTAACCTTGACGGTATCGGTGTGCTGAATCTGGAACGCCTGATGTATATCAAATCATTTATCGATAAGCTGAATGATTTTGTTGAACAGGTTTATAAGATTGATACTGCGGTTATTGCTGCGTTTTACCCGCAGTGGTTTGAAACGGGGCAGGGCGCGGTGAACTACCTGAGCACCCCGGAATTCCCGACCGACGGCAAAAACGGCAGTTTCCTGTTTCCGGGCGGTTACATTGAGAATGCGGATTTAGCGACCTTCCGCCCGATCGATTCCCAGACGGATGCTTTCCTGCTGGAAGGGATTCAGGAAAGCTCGCCGCACTCCTGGTATCAGGATGAAGCGCCGCAAAAACCGTGGGAAGGCACAACGGAGCCGAAATACACCGGCTGGGATCCGGACGGTAAATACTCGTGGGTGAAATCGCCGACCCTGTACGGCAAAACCGTTGAAGTCGGGCCGCTGGCGAATATGTTCTGCAAACTGGCGGCGAAACACCCCGGTACAGAAGAAAAACTGAATGAAATTATCACGGTTTATCAGACCCTGACCGGCAACCCGTTAGAGGTGAAACAACTGCACTCCACACTCGGGCGGATTATCGGCCGCACGGTGCACTGCTGTGAATTACAGGCGGTGTTGCAGCATCAGTATGCCGCGCTGATCGCGAATATCGGCACCGGCGATCACATCACCTATGTGAAACCGGAATTCCCGGCCACCGGCGTGATAAAAGGCGTGGGTTTCCTGGAAGCACCGCGCGGCATGTTATCGCACTGGGTGGTGATCAAAGACGGTGTGATTGAAAACTATCAGGCGGTGGTGCCGTCCACCTGGAATTGCGGGCCGCGCAATCACGACAATGTGGCGGGGCCGTATGAACAGTCGCTGGTCGGGCTGAAAATTGCCGATCCGGAAAAACCGCTGGAAGTGGTGCGCACTATCCATTCATTCGACCCGTGTATGGCATGTGCGGTTCATATTGTTGATATTGATGGCCGTGAAACGGTATCAGTGAAGGTGCTGTGATGCGGATACTGGTATTAGGTGTCGGTAATATTCTGCTGACCGATGAAGCCATCGGCGTACATATCGCGGAAGCGCTGGCGGAGCGCTATATCCTGCCGGATTATGTGGACGTGATGGACGGCGGCACGGCAGGGATGGAACTGCTCGACAGCATGGCCGGGCGTGATCATCTGATTATCACCGATGCTATTGTGACGGCGAAAAGTGCCCCCGGCACCATCCGGATTCTGCGGGATGAAGAGGTTCCGGCGCTGTTTACCAACAAAATTTCCCCGCATCAGCTGGGATTGTCTGATGTCCTGTCCGCACTGCGTTTTACCGGGGAATTTCCCGCTAAACTGACGCTGGTAGGCGTGGTTCCGGCGTCGCTGGAGCCGGGTATCGGCATGACCCCGCTGCTGGAAGCGGCGGTTGAACCGGCATTACAGCAGGTACTGGCGATACTCCGCGAATCGGGTGTTGAGGCCGTGAAAAAGGAGACAGCAGATGTGTGAGGATATTCAGGGCTTTATGCACAGCCCGGCAGCACTGATCCGCGAAGCCTTTGAAGCGATAGCGGCAGATACTATGCACGATCTTACTTTCCTGCACCCGTCGATGCCAGTTTATGTCACTGATTTCACGTTATTTGAAGGGCAGTGGACGGGCTGTGTGGTCACGCCGTGGATGTTCAGCGCCGTGATTTTTCCCGGCCCTGAACAGCTCTGGCCGCCGCGCAAAGTCAGTGAAAAAATCGGCCTGCGGCTGCCGTACGGCACCATGACATTCACGGTCGGTGAACTGTCCGGGGTATCTCAGTATCTGGCGTGTTCGCTGCTGTCGCCGCTGCCGCATACTCTGTCCCCGCAGGAGGGAATGAGGCTGGCAGATGACAGTGCGCGTTTGCTGCTCTCACTGCCGGTCACCGATCCGGATGCCCCGGTGATGGCCGGGCTCAGAGCGCTGTTTACCGGTAAACCGGTGCCCCGGCATGCATGAGTTATCCCTGTGCATGAGCGCGGCGGACATTATCCGCGAGCAGGCTGAACAGCACGGTATTGCGCGGGTAACGGATGTCTGGCTGGAAGTCGGCGCACTGGCGGATGTGGAAGAGAGTGCGCTGCACTTCTGTTTTGATATCGCCTGCCGTGATACCGTGGCGCAGGGCTGCACACTGCATGTTGATGTTATCCCGGCACAGGCGTGGTGCTGGGATTGCAGCCGTGAGGCCGAAATTATGCAGCACGCCGGATGCTGCCCGTACTGCGGCAGTGAACGGCTGCGCATCAGTGACGGTGATGATTTGCGGATAAAAAGCCTGGAAGGTGAGTGAGTGTTATTCCGCCGTATTCAGCAGCCAGCGGGCAAAATGCTGCATGGCCGGGGTTTCCGGACGGGACTGTAACCGGGTCAGCCAGTAGCCGCCGAGGGTGATTTCAGCGGCAAACGGCTGTACCAGTGCGCCCGACTGCAACAGGCGGCTGAACATACTTACCGGCGCAATCGCTACCCCGGCACTCAGTTGCGCCGCTTCCGCCATGGCCAGTGAGGTATCAAACACCATGACCGGCTGTGACGGGGAAGGCGGTGTACCGCCCGCACAATCCAGCCAGCGGCTCCACTCATCCCGGCGGAACGAACGCAGCAGCGTGAAGCGGTGAACATCATCCGGCTGCTGTAACTGCTCTGCAATGGCCGGTGAGCACAGCGGGGCATGCGGTGCGCTGAAAATCAGTTCCGCGTCTGATTCATGCCATGCGCCGTTACCGAAACGGATCGTATAATCATGCCCTTCCGCCGCCGGATCCACGTGGTTATTGTGGGTGGAGATATGCAGATCAATATGCGGATGGCTGTCATAAAATCCGCTCAGACGCGGCAGCAGCCAGCCTGCGGCAAATGTTCCCACCGCACCGACTTTCACCCGCTCACGGAACTGTCCGTGAGAAAAACACTCCAGCGTGTCTGCAATCCGGTCAAACGCCTCATTGAGTACCGGCAGTAATCCCTCACCCTCATGAGTCAGCACCAGCCCGCGCGAGACGCGGGTAAACAGCGCACAGCCGAGTTGATCTTCCAGCACTCTGACCTGCTGACTGACGGCAGCATGGGTGACATTCAGCTCAATCGCCGCGCGGGTAAAACTGAGATGACGGGCGGCGGCCTCAAAGGCGCGCAACGGGTTAAGGGGGAGGTAACGTCTGACCATAATCTACCTGTAAGTTTTTCTTTAGGCTCTTGTTATAATTAACCGTTTGTTCTGTCCGGAGGATCTGACGATACTTGCCGCCATTATTCACACACGGAAGGTTAATTCTGATGACAAAATCATTATCTGCAACACTGATTTCTGCCCTGCTGGCGTTTTCCGCCCCGGGGTTTTCCGCCGCTGACAATGTCGCGGCGGTGGTGGACAGCACCATTAAACCGCTGATGGCACAGCAGGATATTCCCGGGATGGCAGTTGCTGTTTCCGTAAAGGGCAAGCCCTATTATTTCAACTATGGTTTTGCCGATGTTGAGGCAAAACAGCCGGTCACTGAAAATACACTATTTGAGCTCGGATCTGTAAGTAAAACTTTCACAGGTGTGCTGGGTGCAGTTTCCGTGGCGAAAAAAGAGATGTCCCTGAATGACCCGGCGGCAAAATACCGGCCTGAACTGACACAACCGCAGTGGAAGGGGATAACATTGCTCGATCTGGCTACTTATACCGCAGGCGGGCTGCCGTTACAGGTGCCGGACGCGGTGAAAAGCCGTGAAGATCTGCTGCATTTCTATCAGCAGTGGCAGCCGTCATGGCAGCCGGGTGATATGCGTCTGTATGCAAACAGCAGTATCGGCCTGTTTGGTGCCCTGACCGCCAACGCTGCAGGGATGCCGTATGAGCAGTTGCTGACCACGCGTATCCTGTCTCCGCTGGGGTTATCACACACCTTTATTACCGTGCCGGAAAGCGCGCAAAGTCAGTATGCGTACGGCTATAAAAACCAAAAACCGGTACGGGTGACGCCGGGACAGCTTGATGCGGAATCTTACGGGGTGAAATCCGCCTCAAAAGATATGCTGCGCTGGGCGGAAATGAATATGGCGCCGTCACGGGTCGGTAATGCCGATCTGGAAATGGCAATGTATCTTGCACAGACCCGCTACTATAAAACCGCCGCGATTAACCAGGGGCTGGGCTGGGAAATGTATGATTGGCCGCAGCAGAAGGACATGATCGTGAACGGCGTGACCAATGAAGTCGCATTGCAGCCGCATCCGGTAACCGACAATCAGGTGCAGCCGTACAACCGCGCTTCCTGGGTGCATAAAACGGGGGCGACAACCGGTTTCGGCGCCTATGTGGCCTTTATTCCGGAAAAACAGGTGGCGATTGTGATCCTGGCGAATAAAAACTACCCGAATACTGAAAGAGTCAAAGCCGCACAGGCTATTTTGAGTGCGCTGGAATAATGTTTTTCCTGAACCGGCCCCGGCGGACACGGCGGGGCCGTAATTTAAGATTATTCCTTATGCAATAATTTGCTTTATGGGCTGTTTTATGGAGGATGAGAGTATCGGGCACTGACAGCTTCCGGCTGAACCGGATTTCACTGTGTGCTGCGGCAAACTGATGTCAGTCTCAACACACAGAGGAAAATGTTGTCATGGACGTTCTGCGTTTTATCCTCCGCTTACCTTTTATTCTGCTGCGTCTGGCAGCACGCGGTCTTGTTTATCTTTTTACGCTGCTGGGTTTTCTGCTGCGCCCGTTCACCGGACGGATCCGCTGGGCGGTACCGGGCTGGGTGACCTTTGCCGGTAATCAGCTTGTCCGGCTGGAGCGGGGTGTAAACCGCTATCCGAAAACTATTTTTGTCTTATTGCTGCTGACCGCTGCGGTGGCAGCGGGCAGTTATTACACGTGGCACTGGTATCAGAACAAACCCAAGCCGGTGGATGTTGCGCCGCTGGTGGTGCAGGATATTTCCGCGTCTGTGCAGCGCCCTTCGGCAGTAAATTATCACCGTGATGATAATTCAGCGCAGATTGTGGTGGTGACATTCTCCCGCTCTGCCGCCCCGGTGACACTGATCGGCAAACCGGTCACTGCCGGTATTACCCTGACCCCCGCAATGGAAGGTGAGTGGCAGTGGCGTAATGACCGCAAGCTGGTATTCACGGCGAAAAAAACCTTCCCGATGGGGAAAACCTACACCGTCGATATGGATGTCAAAACACTGCTGGCTCCGCAGGTGGCGTTAGCGGAGAAACAAAAGACCTTTACCACACCTGAGTTTTATTATCGCGGCGGCCGGGCGGAGTTCTATCAGGATCCGCAGGATCCGATGAAGAAACACGCCATCATCGGCCTGACCTTCAATGCTCCCGCTGATGTCAAAAATCTGGAATCGCGTCTGTCCATGACCCGTGACGGCAAGCCGGTGCCGTATACCGTCACTTATGATGATAAAAAACTCAAAGCCTGGATCCACTCCGGGCAGCTGGCACTCAATGATACGGACAGCGAAGTGCTGCTGACAGTCAGAGCCGGTGTCGGTGCAGCCGTTCCGGCCAATACCACGGACAAAGATGAAACCTTCCGTGTGATCGTGCCGAACCGCTACAGCCTGGATGTGACGGGTATCGACAGTCAGCTGGTGGAATCAGATGACGGAAAAGATCGCCGCGCCCTGATTGTGTCATTCTCCGACCCGGTAAATGAAAAACAGATCACAAAAGCGGTTCGTGCCCGTCTGCTGCCGGAAAAACATCCCGATTATCATTCTGAGGGTATTTACGACGACTGGAAACCGGATGATATCAGCGAAAAAGTCATTGCTTTATCAGAGCCGGTGGCGCTGACCACGGATGACAGTGAGCAGGAAAATCAGGCGGCATTCAGCTTCAGTTACAATGCCCCGGCCAACCGCTGGCTGCTGGTGGAAATCACCGGGGGTATGAGTTCAGCGGGCGGTTATTACCTGAAAACATCACGTTATCTGCCGGTACGCATCCCGGATTACCCGAAAACACTGCGCTTTATGTCAGACGGGGCACTGCTGTCGATGAAAGGTGAAAAACAGATCACCGTCGCGGCACGTAACTTCCCGGGCCTGCAACTGGATGTGAAACGGGTGATCCCCGGCCAGTTACAGCACATCGTTTCCTTTAAGGATAAAAACTTTACCTCCACGGATTTTAACCGTCTGAGTGATGAATACTTTACGGAGCATTTTACCTATCAGACGGCGCTGTCTGCCGCCCGCCCCGGCGATATTCAGTATAAAGGTATCGACCTGAGCAAATACCTCTCCGCCGACCCGTCCGCAAAACGCGGCATATTTCTGCTGAGCCTGCGGGCGTGGGATCCGGCTAAACCGGCGGAAGCCACGGAAGCGGAAAGCTATGACGAAGGGGATGAGGATTATGCAGAGGACGCGGTGCTCGATTCGCGCTTTGTGGTGGTCACTGATATGGGGGTCATTGCGAAATCTTCCCTCGACGGATCGCGGGATGTATTTGTGCAGTCCGTGTATACCGGCGAGCCGGTCAGCGGCGCAAAAGTCTCGGTGGTAGCCAAAAACGGCACCACACTGCTGAGTCGTGTGACCGGCAGTGACGGTCACGCCGCATTCCCGCCGCTGCATGATTTCCGTAATGAGCAGATGGCGGTAATGTTCCTGGCGGAAAAAGAGGGGGATGTCTCCTTCCTGCCGGTCAATGCCTGGTATGACCGCCAGCCGGACTTCTCGCGCTTTGATATTTACGGCGACGAAACCCCGGAAGATCCGCGCACTCTCAGCAGCTATCTCTTCTCTGATCGCGGTATTTACCGGCCGGGAGAAACCTTTCATGCCGGGCTTATCACCCGCACCTATGACTGGAAAACTCCGCTGACCGGCATCCCGCTGCGGGCGGAGATCCGCGACCCGCGTGACACGCTGATGAATTCACAGCAGATTATTCTGGATGCCACCGGTTTCAGTGAACTGAGCTACACCACATCGGAAAACGCCCCGACCGGCGACTGGAATATCTATCTCTACCTGGAAGGTAAAGATGAGAACGATCTGCGCCTGCTCGGTACCACCACCGTGGTGGTGAAAGAGTTTGAGCCGGACAGCATGAAAGTGGCACTGAAACTGACGCCGGATCGTCAGCAGGGCTGGGTGAAACCGGATGAATTACAGGCAGCGGTTGATGTGCAGAACCTGTTCGGCACCCCGGCGCAGAACCGCCGTATCGCGACAAAAATGACCATGCGGCCGGTTTATCCGTCATTCACGCAGTATCCGGATTACCGTTTCTATGAAAACAGCCGCAGTACGGATAACTTTGAAACGCAGCTTGAAGAGCGCACCACCGATGAAAACGGTGCCGCACCGCTGGCGTTAGGGCTGGAAAACTACGCGGAAGCGACCTATCAGTTACAACTGTTCACCGAAGCGTTTGAACCGGGCAGCGGCCGTTCGGTCACGGCGGCAGCGCGGGTGCTGGTCTCCCCGCATGACTCGCTGGTGGGTATCAAAGCGGACGGTGATACGGATTACATCAGTAAGGATGCAGTGCGGATGCTGAATCTGATTGCGGTGGATCCGTCACTGACCCGTATTGAAAAAACCAATCTGAAACTGGTGCTTCTGGAGCAGAAATACATTTCCGTGCTGATGCGCCAGCCGTCCGGGGTCTTCAAATATCAGTCCAGACTGAAAGAAACCCGGATTGATGAGCAGCCGCTGACCATCAGCAGCACCGGCACTGATCTCACACTGAACACCTCGAAACCCGGTCACTTTATCTTACAGGCGGAAGATGCGGACGGTAATGTGCTGAACCGAACCGACTACACCGTTGCCGGTAACGCGAATATCACCCGCTCGCTGGATCGCAATGCGGAACTGCAGCTGACGCTGAATAAAGAGGAATACAAACCGGGCGAAGAAATTGAAATTGCTGTCAGTGCGCCGTACACCGGCAGCGGTATTATCACTATTGAGCGCGACAAAGTGTATCAGTGGGTGTGGTTCCGCGCGGACACCACTAACTCGGTGCAGAAAATCCGCGTACCGGCAGAGCTGACCGGCAACGGCTATGTTAACGTGCAGTTTGTCCGCGATATTAACTCCGATGAAATCTTTATGAGCCCGCTGAGCTTCGGCGTACAACCGTTCCGTGTCAGCCATGAGGCGTTTAACGCGGGGATCACGCTGACATCACCGGACGTGATGAAACCGGGTGAAAACCTGGCGGTTCATGTGAAAACTTCCTCGCCGCAGAATGTGGTCGTCTTTGCGGTCGATGAGGGCATCCTGCAGGTTGCGCGTTACCGCCTGAAAGATCCGCTGGATTATTTCTTCCGCAAACGGGCGCTGGAAGTGAAAAGCACCCAGATCCTCGATCTGATCCTGCCGGAGTTCAGCAAGATGATGGCGCTGACCGCCGCACCGGGCGGGGATGCCGGAGAGGGCATCGATCTGCATCTTAATCCGTTCAAACGCAAGCGGGATGAACCGGTGGCGTACTGGTCGGAGATCACCGCCGTTGATGGTGACGCGGTCTTTAATTATCAGGTGCCGGATTATTTCAACGGTAAGATCCGCGTGATGGCCGTATCGGTTTCACCTGACCGCATCGGCCACACACAGAGCAGCACCACGGTACGGGATGATTTTGTGCTGACGCCGAATATTCCGGCCATGGTCTCCCCGGGGGATGAATTTGATGTCTCCCTCGGTATTGCCAATAACCTGACCGGGCTGAACGGTGAAGCGGTACCGCTGGATGTCACCGTCAGCGCCGATCCGGCACTGGAAATCACCGGCAGCAACCGTGCGCAGATCACCCTCGGTGAGAAGAAAGAGACGGTACTGTCGTTCCGCCTGAAAGCCAATACGCTGCCGGGCACGGCGGATATCACTTTCCGTGTCACTTCCGGGGATAAATCGGCGGTCCGCACGCAGAACCTGTCAGTCCGTCCGGCCTCGGCTTACCGCACCCGTTCATCTCTCGGACGGATGGACGGTAAACAGCAGCGGGTGACGGCGCTGCGGCAGATGTTTGATAACTATGCCAAACGGGATGCGCGGGTATCATACTCGCCGATGGTGATGAGTGAGGCGCTGTCGCAGTATCTGGATAACTATCCGTATAACTGTTCGGAGCAGATCACCAGCCGCGCCATTCCGCTGCTGTTCAGTCAGCGTAATCCGGAAATCAGCACACTGCAGTCACAGACAGCGATCCGCAAACAGCTGCAACAGACCATGACCACACTGCTGACGCGGCAGAACGGGCAGGGTGGCATCGGCGAATGGCAGGCGATGCCGGAAACCGATCCGTTTGTCACGCTGTATGTGGTGCAGTTCCTGCTGGAAGCACAGGACGCGGGTTATCCGGTGCAGGAATCGCTGCTCGGCTCCGCCAATATTTATCTGAAGAAAGTGGCGGCGAACCCGATGCTGAATACGCAGGATGATATGCGGATGCGTGCTTTTGCTGTCTATCTGCTGACCCGTCAGGGCGAAGTGACGACCGGACTGCTGGCTGAGGTGCAGACACAGATGCAGAGCCGTTATCCGGATTCGTGGCAGGCTGATCCGGGCGCGTTGTATCTTGCGGCATCCTACAAAATGCTGAAGATGGATAAACAGGCGGATATGATGCTGGCGCCGACGTGGAAAGCCCTGAACACGGCTTACAACAAAGCATGGTGGACACGGAGCTACCTCGATCCGCTGGTGCAGGACAGCACACGGCTCTATCTGATTGTCCGTCACTTCCCGGAAAACGTGTCTGCTATCCCGCCGCAACTGTTGGAAAACATGGTGCTGCGCTTTAAAGAGGAGCGTTACACCACCTATTCAGCGGCCATGAGCATTCTGGCAATGGAATACTACAGCCGTCATATGCAGCAGAGCGGGGCACAAGCCGGTGAACTCACTATCAGCGCCCTGAAAGGCAAAGAAGCGCCTGAAGTGATTTCGGTGATGAAAAATGCCTCCGCGACCGGAAAATTCAGCGACGGTGTCAGTGAAATCCGCTTTGATAATCCGTCGGATAATCCGGCCTGGTATGTGGTGACAGAATCCGGTTTTGACCGCACACCACCGCAGGCGGCAGTAGCGAAAGGACTGGAAATCAGCCGTGATTACCTGAATGAAAAAGGTGAGGTGATAACCAGCGCGACACAGGGCGAAAAAGTGTATGTCCGTTTGCATATCCGCGCCAATGCCAAACAGGGGCTGAATAATATTGTGGTGGCGGATCTGCTGCCGGGCGGGTTTGAGGTGGTGCGTCAGGACCCGGAAGCGGCGGACAGCCTGCAACTGTCACAGCTCCCGTTTAGCACTGGCCGCCACTGGGTGCCGGATTTCAGTGATGCGCGCGAGGACAGAGTGCTTATCTACGGCAGTGCTGCGGCGGATAGTCAGGAATTTATCTATCAGATAAAACCGGTGAATACCGGGCGCTTTATCATTCCTCCGGCTTTTGGCGAAGCTATGTATGACCGGGAGATTCAGGCGCAGTCTGCGGCAGCCGGGGTCTTTACGGTTCTGCCGCCTGCCGGTGATAAACCCTGAATGCACGGGCGGTATCGGTCAGAATGAGCGGCATCCGGCGCGTAATACAGAACCTGGCGGCAGTGATTATCCTGCTGGCGCTGTTTCTGACCGGATTCCGCCTCTGGCCGCACCCGCCGCTCTCGGAAGGGCTGCCTCTGTCGGTGGCTTATTATGACCGCAACGGCACACTGCTGCGCCTGACACTGGCAAACGATGACCGCTACCGGCTGTGGACACCGCTGGAAGAGATGTCACCGCTGCTGACACAGGGCACGCTGCGTTATGAGGATCGCTGGTTTTATCTCCATCCGGGGTTTAATCCGTACAGCCTCACGCGCGGTTTTTTTGTCAGTTACATCAGCGGGGAGCGGCTTCAGGGCGGCTCAACCATCACCATGCAGTTGGCACGGATGCGCTGGCATCTCAACACCCGTACCCTGTGGGGGAAAACCGAACAGATCCTGCGGGCGGTGCAGCTGGAACTGAGCTATTCCAAGCACGACATCCTGGAAGCCTATCTGAACTATGCCCCCTATGGCCGGAATATTGAAAGCGCCGGGGCGGCCTCACTGGTCTATTTCAATAAAAAACCGGCGGATTTAACGCTGCCGGAAGCGCTGACACTGGCGGTACTGCCGCAGTCGCCGGGGTATCGTGTCACACCCGGTGCGGCGGATATCAGTCAGCCGCTGATGCAGGCACGTAACCGGCTCTGGCAGCGCTGGCGGGAAGAGCATCCGGATGATGAAAACATGGCAGCACTGTTTGAACTGCCGCTGATGCTGCGCCAGCCGGAGCAGATGCCTTATATCGCCCCGCATCTGATTGAGCAGATAGCCCGGCAGAACCGGTTCAGTGCTGAAAAACCGCAAACCGTGGTCACCACACTGGATGTAAATCTTCAGCGTATTGTCGAAAAACAGGTAGCTGCTTTTATTGCCCGCCGTCAGCAGGCGGGATTACACAATGCGGCGGTACTCCTCGTCGATATCCGTGATATGGGCGTGCGGGCGCTGGTGGGATCGGCGGATTATTACAACACGGCGATCCACGGCCAGGTGAACGGCACCAATGCCAAACGCTCCCCCGGCTCAGCGCTGAAACCCTTTATTTATGCGCTCGGGCTGGAGCAGGGCGTGCTGCACCCGCTGACCATTCTTAAAGATGTGCCGTCCACTTTCGGCAGCTACGCGCCGGAGAACTTCGACCTGCGCTTTATGGGGCCGCTGCCGGCGACACAGGCACTGAATTACAGCCGTAATATTCCGGCGGTGGATATCGCGGCAAAACTCAGCAAACCGAATCTCTATCAGTTTCTCCGCCTGGCCGGGCTCTCCGGGATGGCGGGGGAAAAGCACTACGGGCTGTCGCTGGTTCTGGGCGGCGGTGAAGTCACGGCGCAGGAGCTGGCAAAACTCTATGCTATCCTCGCAAATCGGGGTGTCCTGCGCCCGCTTCGGATGACGGAGTCAGAGCCGCCTGCCGCACCGGTCCGCCTGCTGAGTGAGGAAGCGGCGTTTATCACCCTGGATATGCTGGGGCAGCACCGCCGTCCCGGTAACACCCTCGCGCAAAAACCGATGACACTGCCGGTGTACTGGAAAACCGGCACGTCCTGGGGATTCCGTGATGCCTGGAGCAGCGGCATCACCGGCCCGTATGTGCTGGTGGTCTGGCTCGGGAACTTTGACGGCACCGGAAACAGTGCGCTGATTGGTGCGGAAGCCGCCGCACCGCTGTTTTTCAATATTATCGACAACATTATGGCGGAGTACCCGGCGCTGCAGGAGCCGGACTTTCCGCAACCGGAAAACCTCCGTCAGGTGGAGGTTTGTCTGGCCAGCGGTAACCTGCCGACGCAGTGGTGCCAGCGGCGGGGCAAAACCTGGTTTATCCCGGGTAAATCACCGATTGCGGTTGATACCATCTACCGGCCGGTGGCGACGGATAAAATCACCGGTGAGGTAGTCTGTCCGCCTTATGATCCCGCGCAGGTCAACATTGATATCTATGAATACTGGCCGTCTGATCTGGCACGGGTATTTGCCATGGCCGGGCTGCCGAAGAAAACCCCGCCGTCTGCCGCACACTGCAAAGGCGGCAACAGCCTGATCGGCGGCACACCACCGCGCATTACCGCACCGCTGCGCAACACCACCTATACACTGCGGCGGACAGCAAACCAGCCATCTTCCCTGTTTTTTACCGCCACTGCGGATAATGACAGCAGTGTGATTTACTGGTTTGCCGGGGATGCATACCTCGGTAACAGCACCAGCCGCCGCCCGCTGGAATGGAAACCGGAAGCCGCCGGGCGCTACCGTATCCGCGCCGTGGATGATCACGGTCGTGCAGATTCACGGATGATTCAGGTGGATATTCTGGGGGTGAGGGACAGGTGATATATTAAACCTCAGTTTTATTTTATTTTATTTTATTTTATTTAATAAAAGAGTGATGAAAAATATTTTGTTTTTTAATTTTATTATTTTTAATTTTATTATATACACCACAATATATTTGCTTGAGTTATTTATCTCTATTTTGCATTTCGCCTTGATATGTGTGAATGTTAGTTTAATCCCATTTTTGATTATTTTTATATCTTGATGTTGACAATCCGGATGAATTTAAAATACTAGACATTGTTAATGTCATGAAGTCATGATTTTAATTTACTGACGTATTAGTAAGATTGAAACAGCCACTTAATGAGGTGTTACATGGAAAATGAAATCATTTTTACCGATCTTGAAGAGCGTGTTTCATCAATTAGTGAAGAGATCGCTATGTATACAGAAGATCAAGTTATTGAGTTAGAGTGATAAATTAAAAGCCACCATATGGTGGCTTTTCAGATTGCTGACAAAGTCCTGGCAGAAATGCCGGGACTTTGATCTAATAAGGTCAGTGCAAAAAACGGACTGACC
>DVQE01000021.1:0-54455 GCA_018239585.1 Pyrrhopyge papius papius | reverse complement strand
TTTATTATTGAGTTCGGTGACCGCCTGAGCGATCACCTTTAACGCGGTGGCAATTACACAGAATTATTTACAGGGTCATTAAATAATTACCCCGCTTTCCCCTCTTCAATCCACCCGTCAACCATATCGGCCCACTGCTGCAACATGTCGCGGCGCTGCTCAGCGTATTCCGCTTTGTTGTACACGGCACGGACGCCTTTTTGTTCGTGGGCCTGGCACTTCTCTATCCAGTCGGAATTAAACCCAGCCTCATGCAACAGCGTGCTGGCTGTCCGGCGCAGGTCATGTACCGTCAGCGGTGCAAAATTAATCCCCTTCTCATTTATCCGTTTAACCACGCCATCAATCACATTATTCAGCGCGGCATTCGACAGCGGCTTACGGATATCATAGCGCCCGGGGATCAGATAGCCGCTACCCATCGCGCAGACCTTAAACCCGGTCAGCATTTCAAGCGCCTGCCGGGAGAGATAAATCACATGCTCGCGGCGTTTCTTCATCCGTTCTTTCGGGATCACCCACTGAGCACGGTCAAAATCGACTTCGTTCCAGGTGGCTTTGATAAATTCCGCTTTCCTGACCAGGGTTAACAGCACGAATTTAACAGCCAGTTTCAGGGTGGGATAACAGCTGTAATTTTCCAGCTCACGGAAAAACAGACCAATCTCCCGCTCGTTCATTGCGCGTTCCCGTGGTTCAAACGTGGCGATTGACGATGCCTTAATACTTTTCGCTGGGTTTGCCACCTCGTAGCCGCGATCAATCGCATAGTCGAAGACAGAACCGACGATCTCCCGGACGCATAACGCAGTGGCATGGCCGCCGCGCTCACACAACTTTTCACACAGTGCCCGAAGTTTTTGTGGCGTTATCTCTTCCAGCGTAAGCCTGCCGAGCGCAGGCTCGATATCCCGCTCGATAGTGTCCTCTTTCCGCTTTCTCGTTGAGTCCGCCATGCGGGTGCCCTGCATGTACCTGACGGTATATTCGCTGAATACCGTCGCCCCCTTTCGCTTATCGATACCGTCACGTTTACTTGCAGCCGGTGATACACCTGCATTCAGCTGCTTTTTCGCATCATTCAGTAATTCGCGGGCCTGTGCCAGCGTGATACCGTCAGGACCGTATTTACCAAACGTCACCGTTTCACGGCGGCCATTAAAGCGGTAATCATATCTGAATGAAATTGTTCCATTTTTTGTGACAGCGACATACAAACCATCACGGTCAGACACTTTATAAAGCCTGTCCTGCGGCTTCATACTTTTTAATTTTGTATCAGTCAGCACGTCGGTATTCTCTCTTTTAATACCGTCATAATTTTTATCTTTTTGACGGTATCACAGCCGGTTTAGAGTGGTTTTATTTTTTGATACCGTCACATATACCGTCAAAAATACTGGCTCTTGTCAACAATTAAAAACAGTTAAAAACAAAAAAGCCACCAGTAACTTACTGATGGCTTTCGATTTTTTGATAATTACCGGTAGTTAAAAACTATAGGTATATCATTCCCACTCAATCGTCGCCGGTGGCTTGCCGCTGACGTCGTATACGACACGGGAAATGCCGTCGACTTCATTGATGATGCGGTTGGAGACACGGCCTAACAGGTCGTATGGCAGATGTGCCCAGTGAGCGGTCATAAAGTCGATGGTTTCGACTGCGCGCAGTGAGACAACCCAGTCGTATTTACGGCCGTCGCCCATGACACCGACAGAACGTACCGGCAGGAAGACAGTGAATGCCTGGCTGACTTTGTGGTACAGATCTGCTTTGTGCAGCTCTTCGATAAAGATAGCATCGGCACGGCGCAGGATGTCACAGTACTCTTTTTTCACTTCGCCCAGTACGCGGACACCCAGACCCGGCCCCGGGAACGGATGGCGGTACAGCATATCGTACGGCAGACCCAGTTGCAGACCGATACGGCGGACTTCGTCTTTAAACAGTTCGCGCAGCGGCTCAACCAGCCCCAGTTCCATATCTTCCGGCAGGCCGCCGACGTTATGGTGAGATTTGATCACGTGCGCTTTACCGGTTTCAGAGGCGGCAGATTCAATCACATCCGGATAGATAGTGCCCTGTGCCAGCCATTTGACCTGCTTCTGTTTTGACGCTTCTTCATCAAAAATTTCAATGAATGTATGACCAATAGCTTTACGCTTGGCTTCCGGGTCCGCAATGCCTTTCAGGGCATTCAGGAAACGGTCTTCCGCTTTGGCGTGGATAATATTGAGGTCAAATTTGCCCGCAAACATCGCCATAACCTGCTCTGCTTCGTTCAGGCGCAGTAAGCCGTTATCCACGAATACACAGGTCAGGCGCTTGCCGATAGCACGGTTTAGCAGCATGGCAGTCACAGAGGAGTCCACACCGCCGGAGAGTGCCAGGATGACATGGTCATCACCAATCTGCTCACGCAGACGGATAACGGTGTCTTCGATAATGGCTTCCGGGGTCCACAACGCTTCACACTGACAGATATCCAGCACGAAACGTTTGAGGATTTCCTGGCCCTGGTGAGTATGGGTCACTTCCGGGTGGAACTGTACGCCGTAGAAACGTTTTTCGTCATTTGCCATGATCGCAAACGGACAGGTTTCGGTGCTGGCGACGGTCACGAAATCAGACGGGATAGCAGTGACTTTGTCACCGTGGCTCATCCACACATCCAGCAGCGGTTTGCCGTTGTCATCCAGCATGTCGTGGATGCCACGGAACAGTTCGCAGGTTTCGCGGATTTCAACCTGTGCATAACCAAACTCGCGCTCGTCAGAGGTTTCCACTGCACCGCCGAGCTGCATAGACATGGTCTGCATGCCGTAGCAGATGCCGAGAACCGGTACACCGGCGCTGAAGACATATTCAGGTGCGCGCGGGCTGTTGTGTTCAGTGGTGCTTTCCGGGCCGCCGGAGAGAATAATACCGTTCGGATTGAAATTACGGATCTGTTCTTCAGTGACATCCCATGCCCACAGTTCACAATAAACACCGATTTCACGGATACGGCGCGCGATCAGCTGAGTGTACTGCGATCCGAAGTCGAGGATAAGAATGCGGTGCTGATGAATATTCGTTGTCATTAAAGTATGTTCCAAAAGCAAACAATTATAGGCTGGCGGTCCGCAGACCGCCGCATGAATCAGAGACCTGAACGGTAGTTTGGTGCTTCTTTGGTGATCGTCACATCATGGACGTGACTTTCCTGAATCCCGGCACCACTGATACGGACAAACTCTGCTTTAGTATTCAGTTCGTGAATAGTTGCACAACCGGTCAGTCCCATGCAAGAGCGCAGGCCGCCCATTTGCTGGTGAACGATAGTTTTCAGCACACCTTTGTAAGCCACACGGCCTTCGATACCTTCCGGCACCAGTTTGTCAGCGGCGTTATCGGTCTGGAAGTAACGGTCAGAAGAGCCTTTGGACATCGCGCCGAGTGACCCCATACCACGGTATGATTTGTAAGCACGACCCTGATAGAGTTCCACTTCACCCGGAGATTCCTCGGTACCGGCGAACATCGAACCGACCATCACGCATGCCGCACCGGCTGCCAGCGCTTTCGCGATATCACCGGAAAAACGGATACCGCCGTCAGCGATAACCGGAATACCGGTGCCTTCCAGTGCCTCAACAGCATCGGAAATAGCGGTTAACTGCGGTACGCCCACGCCGGTGACGATACGGGTGGTACAGATAGAACCGGGACCGATACCCACTTTCACTGCGCTGACACCGGCTGTTGCCAGGGCTTTCGCACCTTCGGCTGTGGCGACGTTACCGCCGATAATTTCAAGTTCAGGGTATTTTTCACGGGTTTCACGGATGCGCTGTAATACGCCTTCGGAATGGCCGTGGGAGGAGTCGATTAACAGAACGTCCACACCGGCAGCCACCAGCGCATCAACACGCTCTTCGTTACCGGCACCGGCACCGACTGCCGCGCCGACACGCAGACGGCCGTGCTCATCTTTACAGGCGTTTGGTTTGCGCTCTGCTTTCTGGAAATCTTTTACGGTGATCATGCCGAGCAGATGGAAGGAATCATCCACCACCAGCGCTTTTTCCACGCGGCGCTCGTGCATTTTTTTCAGAACCACTTCGCGGGCTTCGCCTTCACGGACGGTCACCAGGCGCTCTTTCGGCGTCATAACGGCAGTCACCGGCTGATCCAGGTCAGTCACAAAACGCACATCACGACCGGTGATGATACCGACTAATTCGTTATCGGTCGTGACCACCGGATAACCGGCGAAACCGTTCTGTTCAGTCAGGGTCTGAACTTCGCGCAGTGTGGTACACGGAGTCACCGTCTGCGGATCAGACACCACGCCGCTTTCGTGTTTTTTCACACGGCGGACTTCATCAGCCTGACGCTCGACAGACATATTTTTGTGAATAAAACCGATGCCGCCTTCCTGGGCAAGGGCAATCGCCAGACGGGCTTCCGTTACGGTATCCATCGCCGCCGAGATCATCGGGACGTTCAGACGGATTTTCGCGGTGAGTTGTGTCGATAAATCGGCAGTGTTGGGCAGAACAGTGGAGTGAGCAGGAACTAAGAGAACATCATCAAAGGTTAAAGCTTCTTTTTTAATACGTAACATGTGCAATATCTCACCAGGCAGCAGGATTGAAAGAAGATAAAATATTGCCGCGGCATTATACAGGTGGTAATCGGTTGCGCCTAGCCTTTTTTTCAAAAATTCGTTGATAATCTGTCAGAAGGCGGTAATATCAGACAATTAAGTCCTTGTTTTATTATTTGATCTGGCTCACATGTTGCTACCTGAAAATACCGCAATTTTTACTGTTACCCGGTTAAATACAACTGTCCGGCAATTACTCGAGCTGGAGATGGGCCGGATTTGGATCAGCGCGGAGATCTCCAACTTTTCGCGTCCGTCTTCCGGTCACTGGTATTTTACCCTGAAAGATGAAAAATCCCAGGTGCGGGCAGCCATGTTCCGCGGCAATAACAGCCGTGTGACATTTGCGCCGCAGAACGGGCAACAGGTGCTGGTACGCGCCGCGATCACACTGTATGAGCCGCGCGGGGATTATCAGCTGATTGTTGAATCTATGCAGCCCGCCGGTGAAGGTCTGCTTCAGCGGCAGTTTGAGTTGCTGAAAGAGAAACTGCAAGCCGAAGGACTGTTTGATACCCATCTGAAAAAACCGCTGCCGGTACCGGCCACCTGTGTGGGTGTGGTGACATCCGCCACCGGGGCCGCCCTTCACGATATTCTGAATATTCTGCGCCGCCGTGATCCGTCACTGCCGGTGATTATCTACCCCGCTCAGGTTCAGGGTGCTGATGCACCGGCACAGATTGTCCGCGCGATTGAAACCGCCAACCGCCGTAATGAATGTGATGTGCTGATTGTCGGGCGCGGCGGCGGTTCACTGGAAGATCTGTGGAGTTTCAATGATGAACGGGTGGCACGGGCGATTTTTGCCAGCCGCCTGCCGGTGATCAGTGCCGTCGGTCATGAAACCGATATCACTATTGCTGATTTTGTCGCGGATTTACGGGCACCAACGCCGTCTGCGGCAGCAGAACTGGTCAGCCGTGACCTGACAGAGCGCCTGCGGCAGATCCAATCAGTACAACAACGGCTGGAAATGGCGATGGATTATTTTATTGCCCGAAAACAGCGGTTATTCAGTCAGTTACATCACCGGTTACAGCAGCAGCATCCGCAATTGCGTCTGGCGCGGCAGCAACAGCTGATTCAGCGCCTGGAACAACGGCTGATTCAGGCCGGACAGCATATGCTGACACAAAAATTCCGTCAGCTGACACAGGCTGAACAGCGTCTGATGCGCCGGGATCCGCGCCCGCAACTGCAACAGCAGCAGCGTCATGTTCAGCAGTTGCAGTACCGTCTCTCCTCCGCCATGCGTGAACAGCTCAGTCAGCAGCGTGAGCGTTTCGGGCGTCTCTGTTCAACCCTCGAGGGTGTCAGCCCGCTGGCAACACTCAGCCGCGGGTTCAGTATCAGCCAGACGGACAGCGGTGAGGTGCTGAACAAAACCCGTCAGGTGAAAGTCGGGCAGAAAATCACCACGCTGTTACAGGATGGCAGTGTGGAGAGTGAAATTATCGCCGTACACAAAAAAGCAGCTGCCCGTAAACGGAAAGCCGCTGAGTAATATACGATTTTATTGGTGACAGTGTCACGAAGCCTGCTGTTCATCCACCATCAGCAGGAACACATACCCGAGTGCCACATCCCACAAATAGTTGAACCGCCCTGATTTACCGCCGTGCCCCGCCTCCATATCGGTATAAAGCAGCAGCAGATTGTCATCCGTCTTCAGTTTCCGCAGTTTTGCCACCCATTTTGCCGGTTCCCAGTACTGGACCTGAGAATCATGCAGGCCGCTGGTCACCAGCATATTGGGATAGGCTTTCGCCTCAATGTTGTCATACGGGCTGTAGGCGCGGATATCGCGGTAAGCTGATTCATTTTCCGGATTGCCCCACTCGTCGTACTCACCGGTGGTCAGCGGAATGGACGGATCAGACATGGTAGTCAGTGCATCCACAAACGGCACCTGTGTCACGATACCGCGATACAGTTCCGGCGCCTGATTAATCACCGCGCCCATCAGCAGCCCGCCTGCACTGCCGCCGGTTGCGTAGATCCGGTCTTTCGCACCATAACGCCGTGCAATCAGTTCCCGCGTTACATCAACAAAATCATTAAAACTGTTGATTTTATGCTGCATTTTTCCGGCATTGTACCAGCGTTTACCCAGCTCACCGCCGCCGCGGATATGCGCCTGAGCATAAACAAAACCGCGATCAAGCAAACTCAGCCGGTTGGCGTCAAAATCCGGATCCATACTGGCGCCATAAGCTCCGTAGCCTTCAATCAGCAGCGGATTGCATCCCGGCTGATAGTGATCTTTATGCCAGACCAGTGAAACCGGCACCTGTACGCCATCACGGGCGGTGATCCAAATCCGTTCACTGTGATAATTATCCCGCTGAAAACCGTTTACCTGCGCCTGTTTCAGCAGTACCCGTTCCCCGCTGACCATATCCAGCTCATACACCGATGCCGGTGTGGTCATCGAGGTATAACCGTATCGCAGCAACTGACTGTCCGGCTCCGGATTCAGCCCGAGCCACGCACAGTAAGCACCATCATCAAATGCAACGTGTGTTTCTTTCCCGCTCTGCCGGTGAATAATGCGGATCTGCGGCAGCGCGGCGTGCCGTTCCTGTAACACCAGCCAGTCACGGAACAACGTGAAATCCTCCAGATCGGTATCCGGCTGCGGCGCAATCAGGGTTTGCCACGGCGTTTCCGGTGCATTCGTCTGATAGAGACCAAACAGTTCGTTTTCATGATCAGAGCGGATATAAAACTGACCATCCAGATGATCGACGTGATACTCACGCCCGTCCTGACGCGGCGAGAAACAGACCGGCGGCTGTAGCGGGTCATTGGCATTGATCAGATGAACTTCAGACGTTACCGGGCTGTGACAGCCGATAAAAATCCAGTCACGGGAGGATGACAGGGATAATCCGGTATAAAAACGGTCATCGTCCTCACGGTATACCAGTTCATCCTGTGCGCTATCGGTACCGAAACGGTGGCGATAAACCTCGAACGGCAGCAATGTCTGCGGATCCTGGCGGACATAAAACAGAACCGAACCATCGGCTGACCAGACCAGATCGTCGGCCACTTCAGTCAGTATGGATTCCTGCCAGTGATTATCGGTCAGATCACGATAAGCCACCTGATATTCACGACGGCCGACTTTATCCTCAGCAATGGCAATACGGCGATTATCCGCACTGACCGCCAGAGAGACCAGCTCATAATAGGCCAGCCCCTGTGCCCGTTCATTGCCGTCCGCCAGCACTTCCCACTGGTCGCTGTTTATTTTGCGCCGCTCATACAGCGGATACTCTTTGCCCGCTTCAAACCGGGTGCGGTAAATATAGCCATTGTAAGTGTATGGCGCGGATTCATCCGCCTGCGGCATGCGGGCGACCATCTCCTCATACAGCGCTTCGCGCAGCGGCGCTGCCGCCTGCAATTTTTGTTGTGTATAGCGGTTTTCATCCGTCAGATACTGAATCACCTGCGGATCACTGCGGGTATCATCCCGCAGCCAGTAATAGTTATCCGTCCGGGTTTCACCGTGTGCGGTGAACGGTACCGGGTGTTCCGGGGCGTGCGGGATAGTCATTCCGGCTCCTGATAAGATCTTTTTTTGTTGTGATGTCATAAAAATTTACTAAATATTGCTCTCTGTTCTGCGATTCCGCACTATGATAATAACGTTTTTATTTGTTTTATTGCTTATTTATCGCCGGATTATCACCGGTTCAGGAGGTTACAATGAAACAGTACCGCGTTGCTGTTGTTGTCGGTTCGCTGCGTGAGCAGAGTTACAACCGTCAGCTGGCGCATGCTCTTGTCTCTCTTTTCCCTGCACACATTCAGTGTGAATTTGTCAGTATCGGCTCACTGCCGCTCTATAATCAGGACTGTGATGCACAGCCGCCTGCTGAGGTGCTGGCATTCAAACAGCAGATTTCACAGGCTGACGGTGTGATTTTTGTTACACCGGAATATAACCGTTCTATCCCGGGTGTGCTGAAAAACGCACTGGATCAGGGCTCCCGTCCGTGGGGACAGAACAGCTGGGACAGCAAACCGGCCGCCGTAATCGGTACTTCTGCCGGCGCGATGGGTACCGCAATGGCGCAGCAGCATCTGCGCAATGTGCTGGCATTCCTGAATATGCCAACACTCAATCAGCCGGAAATGTACCTGCAGTGGTATGACGGCATGGTCGGCGAAAACGGTAAATTCAGTGAAAAAACCGGTGCGTTTGTGCAGAAATGGGCAGATGCCTATGTCCGTTTCCTGGAAGCACACCACGAATAAAACCGGCGGGCAGATTCAGCGGAATGTCAGCTGCTGCCCGGTATTAAAATCGTCCGCATTCAGGGCATGACGCCCTCTGGCACCGGTACAGTGACAGCCGTACACCCGGGTTTGCGGATCCACCGCCTCCTGTGCACGGCGCAGTGCTGCCGGTGTTGCCCGGCGCAGATGCAACCCGCCGACCACCGCCTGCACCGGCGCATTATCTGTCAGAGCCCGCGCATGCTCTATCACTGACTCAGTGCCTGAATGACTGCATCCGGTGATAATCACAATACCCTCTTCCCCGCGCCAGATCAGAAAACTGTCGTCGCGGACATAATCCGCCTCTCCGTTACTGAGCAAAACCCCGTAGCGGCGCACCACGGCCCGCTGCGTGATTTCTCCGGCGAACAGAAAACGCGGTGAGATAGCATATGGTTTTTCCGTCAGCACAAACTGATAGTCACGGCGTAATGTTTCTTCACAAAACGGCGGTGATAACCGCTTGAATTTCAGCGGGTAACTGCACAGCCACAATGCAGCCCGGCGCGGCTCGAAAATATGCGGGTGTGCAATCACCTTCAGCGGTGACGGCAGATTATGCCGTTCTGTGCGGGTTAATCCGCCGAAATGGTCATAATGACCGTGCGACAACACCACGGCATCAATATTGTCCAGTGAAATTCCCAGTGCCTGCGCGTTACTGATATAGGTATCATCCGCTCCGGTATCAAACAGCAGCGAGGTTTCCCCGTCCTCCAGCAGCAGGCTGAGACCGGCGTGAGAATCCAGTTTCGGGTCAGTATTCGTATTTTCCAGCAGTGCGGTGATACGTAACATGGATGATAATCCTGAAAGATAAATGTATTCTGCCGTTATATATAACACAGTACTTTCCGCTATAACGTATCAGTATTGTACCGCAGAACGCAGATTATGATTTAATTCAGTTAATGTTAATAAATCAGCATGACCGTGCTGTAAAATTGTTAAATAATAGCCGCCGGCACAGACTTTCAGGAGTTCCGCATGGGAATTATTACCGCTTTTGCAAAAAGCATCGATAACAGCCAGCTCTTACGCCTTTTGCATCAGCAAATAGAAAAACAGGACGCACCGGTAGCCTGCCGTGACGATCTGGATGATCAGCTCACCGATATCGCCGCCTATATGCACGATGAACATTATCCCGCCCTCGCGGCACGCCGCAAAAAGGTCAATATTCTGACCGGGTTACTCGCCCTGCCGGTATTACTTTTCTCTCTGCTGCTGTTCTCACAGAAGATTGCTGATACCCTGTCACTGAATATTGATATCAGCTATTTCTCACTGGCTCTGCTGGATTACAGCCTGACTTATATCTGGGCCGTGTTTATTTATGCTGCTGTATTGTTCGGTACCATTTTTTATTTTTATTTTCTGCAAAGGCAGACCGAAAAATATGCCGGGCATCTGATTGATGATTTCATAAACCGGATATCACAGTAACCGGGATTAATTAAGGGTAGATTAAGCCCCGTTGCCACACTAATTTGCCTGCGTTGTCACAGTAATCGTCAATGCTATACTGCAATCCGCTTTTACAGAGAGAGAAAAAACGTGCAAATTCTATTAGTCGAAGACGATTTACAATTAGGCAAAGCACTGTGCCGGGGTCTGGAACTGGCCGGTTTCCGGGTGTGCTGGCTGCGTTTACTGGCCGATGCCCGTAAGCGACTGACAGAACAGCATTTTGACCTGATGCTGCTGGATCTGGGATTACCGGACGGCGATGGTTTTGACTCTCTGGTGGAGTGGCGTAACAACGGAGAACAAATCCCGATTATTATTATGACAGCCCGCAATCAGCGCGATCATCTGGTGAATTCCCTCGATTCAGGGGCGGACGATTTTATTTCCAAACCGGTTGAACTGCCGGAATTAATCTCCCGGGTAAAAGCGGTTTCCCGGCGTATTGCCGGTTTTTCCTCGCAGTTATGGAAAGTGGATAATATCACCCTGAACCCGATGAACCATCAGGTGACACTGAACGACGAGTTATTACTGCTCTCCGGCAAAGAATATCAGCTGTTATATGAATTAATGCGCAATACCGGCAATGTGGTGCGTAAACATGAGCTGGAACAACGATTATTCGGGCTGGACGATAAGATCGAAAGCAATTCCCTGGAGGTGCATATCCATAATCTGCGCCGTAAAATCGGCAAAGAAAAAGTGATTACCGTCCGCGGAATCGGCTATCTGCTGAAAAAGGACAGCGAATAAGTGAGAATCCGCTCATTCTTTGTTTATACCGTCCTCCTTCAGACCTTTTCGATGCTCCTGCTGTGGGGCGTCTGGATAGCCTGGCTGAAATACGCATATCTGCCCGGTTTAAGTGAAGATTTTAATGCCCAGCAGATGGTGATTGCCCGTGGTGTATCTGACACGCTGCGGGAAACCCCCACGGATTCTGCCACCTTCCCGCAAATTGCCCGCGCCCTGGAAAGTATGTATGCCAATGCGATGAAAAGCGGGCTGGAAGAGGAGAATTATGATCCGCTGGTCGCGATTCTGCACAGCACAACCGGTGAGGTGTTATACAGTAATAAGCCGGATGTTCATATTCCGCTGAAACCGGACGGCATCGAGCGTTTCAGCGAGAACGGTGAAACCTGGTATCTTGCTTATAATACTGATCCCGATATGCAGCGCACGGCAGTTATCGGGGAATCCGGTACCGACCGCCATATGCTGATCGGCGACCCGGCAACCGGCACCGCTGTCCCGCTGCTGTTTATTCTCGGCACTATGCTTTCGTCCACGATTATCACCACCTACCTCAGCCTGCGTCCGCTGCGTGAAACCACCCGCAGTATCGCCACCCGTAATCCCGGCAACCTGACACCTATCAGTATGAAGTATCAGTACAATGAAATGCGTCCTGTGCTGCATGCCATCAACCAGCTGATGCAGCGGGTGGATGCCGCCAATATGCGGGAAAAACAGTTTATGGCAGATGCCGCTCATGAGCTGCGCACCCCGATTGCTGCTGTACTGGCACAAATTCATCTGCTCAAACAGATTGATGACCCGGCAGAACGCAACGAAATTACCGCGGATATGGAAATCAGTCTGGATCGCGCGGTATCGCTGTCACGGCAGCTGATTGATCTCGCCCGGCTGGAAACGGAAGATTATCCGCTGAAAATGGAAGAGATCGACCTGACGCAGGCGCTGAGCCACGCCATTGCCATGCTGGTGCCCTACGCCCTGCGCAAAAATATTGAGTTTTCTTTCGACGGCCCGGACAGCTGCAATGTGGTCAGTGATAAACAGGCGCTGTTCTCCATTATCAACAATATTCTGAATAATGCGGTGAAATACTGCCCGCCGGACAGTCAGGCAGAAGTTTCGCTGGACACCGGCAATCCGGAGGAAGTGCAGATTATTATCCGCGATAACGGCAACGGTATCAGTGAGCAGTACCGTCACCGCCTGTTTTCACGCTTTTTCCGGGTGCCGGGCTGCAGTGAAAACGGCAGCGGCCTCGGCCTTGCCATTGCACAGAATCTGGCGGAAAAAATCGGCGGCTATCTCTCAGTAACGGAAGGATTGCAGCAGCGCGGTATCGGGTTTGTGATCCACATTCCGGTAAAAAACCGTGAATTACCGGCTGCTTCCCATGACAGTTCTGAAACATAAGACTATGCTGAAAAAAGCCGGAACAGGAGGGACAGATGAAACAGGCTCTGATTATTATCGATCTTATTAATGACATTACCGGGAAACACGGGCTGTCAAACGCCTGCCATGAGCAGACCGCCACCCGTAACCTGATTACAGCCACACGGGAAACCGCCCGTCAGGCACGGCAGCGGGCGATCCCCGTGGTATGGGTGCGGGTCGGGTTTGCGGATGACTGGCATGATATCCCTGCCGGATCACCGATGTTTCAGCGGGCAAAAGAGATTGGTGCCCTGAAACTGAGCGGCAGCGGTTGTGACTGGGCAGACGGTACCGATGTGCAGAAAGAGGATATCTGCTTTGTGAAAAAAGGCGTCAGTGCCTTTGCGGGAAATGATTTGCTGGTCTGGCTGCGTAAAGCCGGAATCGGACACCTTGTTCTGGCTGGCGTCAGTACGGTGATGGCAATTCAGAGCACCGCGCGTTATGCCCACGACAGCGGGTTTTATGTCTCGGTGGCAGAGGATTTGTGTGCCGCCCCGACAGCGGAACTGCATCAGATAAGCCTGGAGATGCTCCGCCCGATGGCAACTATCACCACATCCGCCGCCTGGCTGGCACAATAACGTTTCATTAATCCGCGCAGTGATGCTGCGCGGTTTTCTCTGCTTACCACAGCGACAGCAGATAACGCAGCAGCGCAGTCACAATCGCGGCGGCCAGCACAATCACCAGGAACGGCTTTTTATACCACGTCAGCAGCCCTGCGACTGCCACACCGGCCATTTTCGGCCAGTCTGATAATTCCTGCCCGCTGAAAATCGTCATCGTTACCGCGACAGCAAACAGAATGACAATTGCGCCCATGGAAAGCAGATTTTTAACGTGTGATGACACCGAGAAACGCCCGCTGAGCAGCGCCCCGGAAGCCCGCATAGCATACGTACCGACCGCCAGCAGCGCGATCCCTGTCAGAATGGATAATGTATCCGGCATTACGCTCTCCTCAGGCTGACCACCAGCCCCAGCAGTGATAACAGCACCGGGATCCCCGGCGGTAAAAATGGCGTGGCCGCCAGAGCAATAACTGCCCCCAGCAGAGCAGCACTGCGTGTTTTCGCCTCACGCAGTGCTGGCAGACACAATGCCAGGATAATCGCCGGGAACATGGCATCCAGCCCCAGCGCTTTGGTATCGACAATAAAGGTGCCGAGAAACTCGCCGATAATCGTCCCCAGCGGCCAGCACAGAAAAATTCCCAGCCCGCACAGCCAGAAGGCGGCTTTCTGTTTGTCTTTTTGTTTTTCTGCCAGACCGAACACCACACTCTCATCATTAAGAATATGGAAGCCCAGCAGTTTTTTCGGGCCCTGACCGGCAAGATCATGCACCGCGAGGCTGAACGGCACATGACGGGCATTGACCAGTAACCCGGCCAGCGCCGCAGACACCGGACTGCCGCCGGCCGCCACAACGCCGATAAACAGAAACTCTGACGCCCCTGCCAGTACAACCAGGGACAGTGTCAGCGGTACCCAGAGCGGAAAACCGTTGGCATGCGCCAGCGCCCCGTAGGAAACGCCGACAATTAAATCCGCCACACAAACCAGCAAAATATTGCGGATCATGGCATTATCGAGTGGAATAGCGAGTTTCATTGCGATAGACTTATAAATTGAACGATACGTTCATTATGTCGAACGGTTTAAATTACGCAAGTGTTAATTCCGGGTTATTTCCGTTAACCAGCAGAGAGTGTATTTTATGGATTCACCTATCACCCCGCCCCTGCAGATTATGGCTGTCAGGCTGACTGAAGAGCGTCAGCGTCAGGGTCGTTCTATCGCTGATGTCGCGCGCAGTGCCGGTATTGCCAAATCCACACTGTCGCAGCTGGAGTCAGCACAGGGAAATCCGGGAATCGAGACACTGTGGTCGCTCTGCGTGGCACTGAATATCCCGTTTGCCAGTCTGTTTGAAACCCCAAAAAGCCGGGTGACCGTGCTGCGGCGCGGGGAAGGTATTCAGGTCAGTGCCGAGAATGCCTATTATCACGCTTTTCTGCTCTCCTCCGCCTCTGCGGTTAACCGGCGCGACCTCTACACCATCACCGCTCAGCCCGGCAAAGATCGCGTGTCCGAGCCGCATATGGCGCAAGTCACCGAACATATCCTGCTGATGTCCGGCAGCGCCGTTGTCGGTACCCTTGATGAGCCCGCCACACTCCTGCCAGGTGACTATATTTCCTACCCCGGTGATGTCCCGCATATTTTCAAAGCGCTGGAGCCCGATACCACGGCGGTCATGATTATTGAGCACTGATTTTACGTATTTGCTATTCACAAATGCTTACTTATCGCAAATAATGTAAAGTGAAGTTTATCATTTCGGGTATATTCCGCATCCGGTATCAGACTGCTTTGCCTGCACTGATACCGGTACAACGGGCTTACTAAGGAAAAACCATGCTTGATTTTAACCGTCAGAATTTAACTCATATGACAGCCGGTGCCCTGAAAAAACAACGGGGCTATTTGTGGATCGTCGCCATTCTTCTGCTGGCCGGTGGTGTGGCCTGTCTGATGAATCCGCTGATCTCCGGTGTCACACTCAGCTATATCATCGGGGGACTGCTCGTGATAAACGGGCTCTCCATGTTGTTTGTGACACTCAGCAGCCGGCTTTACAGCGGCGGCAGTAAGCTGTTTTCCGTTCTGGTTGCGGTGGCCTATCTCCTTCTCGGCTATGTTTTCCTGACCGAGCCGCTCACCGGGATGCTCAGTCTCGCTATTCTGCTCGCTATCCTGTTTATTGCCGGCGGGATCCTGCGCCTGGGTTCAGGTCTGCGTCAGATGTCTCAGGCCCGCGGCTGGCTGAACATTATTATCGGCCTGCTTGATCTGTTTATCGCTTATCTGCTGGTCGGTAACGGCCCGATTGTGTCTGTCACCCTGATAGCGACACTGGTCGGTATTGAACTGCTGTTCAGTTCTTTCGGGCTGATCGCCGCCGCCTCTGTCCTGAAAAAGAATAATTAACCGCATCCGGTGGCGCGGGCACATAATTTGCCGCGCCACATCCCCCTTTTTTCCTTTTTTTCCGCTTTTATCGCAACTTTACATACCCTTTCAGTACCCGTGCCTGAAAAATGGTACAGTATTCAATGTGATCCTATTTTTTAACCTTTTGCTGCTCACGAAGGAGTCTGTAAAACCACGTCACAGGAGATATTTTTTATGGAGCAACAACTGCGACTATGGCTGCAACAACAATTTGAACTCAGTAATGACTACGCCTCATGGGCAGCCATTACCGGCGTAATTGTTCTGATTCTGGCTATCGCTGTTATTCTGCATCTTGTCCTGCACAAAGGCCTGCTGCCGTATATTGAACGCCGTACCGGCGGCGATCAGCGTCCGTGGGGGGCATTGATCACCCGCACCAAACTGTTTAACCGCTTTGCGTTTCTGATTCAGGGTATTGTCTTTAATATTCAGGCACTGGTCTGGCTGGGGCGCGGCTCTGCCGCACAGGAAATTCTCACCACCGGCGCACAGGCCTGGTGCCTGCTGTTCGGCATGCTGCTGCTGTTTTCAGTGATGGACATTCTTCTGAACCTCTCCCGCCATACGCCGTCGCTGAGCCGGCTTCCGCTGCGCGGTGTCATGCAGAGCCTGAAACTGATTGTCGCGGTACTTTTCAGCATCCTGATAATTTCACTGCTGATCGGAAAATCCCCGCTGATTTTACTGAGCGGACTCGGCGCCATGACCGCCGTCCTGATGCTGGTCTTTAAAGACCCGATCATGGGGCTGGTGGCCGGTATTCAGTTGTCGGTCAATGACATGCTGAATGTCGGGGACTGGCTGGAGATGCCGAAATACGGCGCGGACGGTGCAGTAACAGATATCGGGCTGACCACGGTCAAAGTGCAGAACTGGGATAACACCATCACCACCATTCCGACTTACGCCCTGATTTCCGACTCCTTTAAAAACTGGCGGGGAATGACGGCATCCGGCGGACGGCGTATCAAACGCAGCATGAATCTGGATACCACCAGCATCCGCTTTCTGACGGATGAGGAAATCAGTCAGCTGCGTAAATCAAACCTGATTGCCGGTTATATCGATGCCAAATTACAGGAAATCGCAGAATACAATGCGCAGGAGCCGGATGACACGCTGCTCAACCAGCGGCGGCTGACCAATATCGGGACATTCCGTGCCTATGCGGAGGCGTACATCAAAGCCAGTCCGCATATCCACAAAAAAATGACCACCATGGTGCGCCAGCTGGCACCGACACCGGACGGGCTGCCGGTGGAAATCTACGCGTTCACCAATGTGACGGCGTGGATAAGCTATGAGCAAATCCAGTCCGATATTTTTGATCACCTGTTCGCGATCCTGCCGCAATTCTGGCTGCGGGTGCATCAGACACCTACGGGCTTTGATATGCGCGGGATTGCCGCCCATTTTGCCCGTGAGTGTGAATCAGAACGCCGAACCGGGTTGTAACAGAAATTCCGCCTCTTCCGGGGTGGAGTTCCGCCCCAGAATCTCATTGCGGTGCGGGTAGCGGCCGAAGCGGTCAATGATCGCTTTGTGCCGCCGCTCAAAATCCTCTGTGCTCTCATCGAGCCCTTTAAACAGTAATTCTGCCTGCTGATGGATCAGCGCAGATTCCGAATGCATATACGGCATCAGCACAAATTTGCGCTGCACCCGAGGCAGCTGCAGATAATCCGGTGTTTTCACCGCTTCCTGCGCCAGCACCAGTGCCATCGGGTCCTGTGCAAACGACCGCGCGTCACCGCGCCACAGGTTACGGGAGAACTGATCCAGCACGAGGATCTCCGCCAGACGTCCGCCGATATGCGCCCGCCAGCTGAAACACTCTCCGGCGGCCGCCTGCTCCCACACGCTGAGAAAACGGCGGCGGATCAGATCATCAAATTGTGTATCTTTCTTAAACCATTGTTCCGGTGTGGCTTCATTAAACCAGAAATCCAGAATCTGTTGTGCTTCCATCGTCAGGCTCCTTATCAGTCCGGCCATGAGGATCTCTCCCTTTGCCCGGCGGTCATATCACGGTATGCTGGGAAACCATTATTAGTTTAACGCATATATTGTCAATTATTTATCACAGGCCGATATTCATGGGAAAACTGTCCGCACACACCGCCACATTCTACGGCGTTCTGGCCATTCTGTTCTGGAGCACCATTGTCGGATTAATCAAACGGGTCAGTGAGGATTTCGGGCCTGCTTTCGGTGCGGCGCTGATATACACCCTCGGGTCAGTGATGTTACTGCTGGTGACCGGTTTCCCGGCCATCCGCCGCTGGCCGCGCCGCTATCTTATCTGGGGCACACTGTTGTTCGTCAGTTATGAGATCTGCTTTATTCTGGCACTCGGTTTTTCGCAGAACCGTCAGCAGGCAATTGAACTGGGTATGGTGAACTATCTTTGGCCTTCCCTGACCGTCGGGCTGGCTGTACTCATGGGCGGACAACGTCTGCGTCTGCCGCTGATAGCCGGTCTGGTGCTGGCAATACTCGGTATCAGCCGGGTGATCGGCGGTGAGAACGGGTTATCACTCAGCTCTGTCGCCGCCAACGTTGCACTTAACCCGCTGAGTTACGGCCTCGCGTTTGCCGGTGCGGTGATCTGGGCCTTCTACAGTAATTTATCACGCAGGCTGGCGGACGGTAATAACGGAATTACCCTGTTTTTTATCATCACCGCCGTAATGTTATGGGTGGTGACCGCCTTTGACGGCATCACACTGCCCGCTGAATTTTCCGTTTCGACCGTTGGTTTTCTGATTGCCGCCGCTGCCTTGTCCTGTGCGGCTAATGCACTCTGGACCGTTGCGGTTCTGCGCGGTAATGTCGCTCTGATAGGCACACTCTCTTATTTTACCCCGGTACTTTCCACCGCGTTTTCCGCATTATTACTCAGCACCGCCCTCTCCTTTGCATTCTGGCAGGGCGTGCTGATGGTCACCGGCGGTTCTTTATTATGCTGGCTCGCCACCCGCCGGAAATAACACAAAAATGAACCGGCAGCTTTCCGGCGGAATATGCTAAATTAACGCCATGCTATTATTGGTTGCCTGTCAGGAAATGTGATGTCCAAAAAATTTAAACATAAACTGGTTAATTTATTCTTACGGCTTTATACCCGCCGCCGTGATTTTTCACACTCCGTCACGGCTTTTAAACAGCTGGAGACCATCGACTTCCGCAATATTGTCATTTATTCGACAACGGCACTCGGGGATTTTCTGATGAACACCCCGGCTATCCATGAAGTCCGGAAGCGGTTTCCCGACGCCAGAATTACCGTTGTTGCCGGCAATAAAATGGCCGCCTATATTCGTACCGGCATCGGTAAAGACTGGGATGACGTCGTCTGCTGGAACAGTAAAGTCAATACAGTGACTAAACTGGTCAGAGATTTGAAAGCGCACGGAACACCGGATCTGATTCTGATTATGCACTCACATAACCCGTATGATTATCTGAGTGCGGTTATGACCGGCGCACCGTTTGTTTTCCGCTGTAACCATCCGGCAAGTCCGTGTTCACTTATTGAACCCTGGCTGACCAATTATAATGGTCCCGGTCATCGTCATGCTATTCAGTCCCGCCTCGATCTGATAGCACCGCTGCAATGTCAGTTCACCGGCAAAAGCATTGAGATGCGTGTCCCCTGTGAGGTCACCGCAGAACCTTCCCCGTGGCACAACGTGGGCTTTCAGATGGGGGCATCCAGTGAAGAACGCTGCTGGCCGGTATCTTACTTTGTGCAGCTTGCCACCGCCCTGATGTCCGCAGATGATAAAATCCGGATAACCCTGTTCGGCGCGCCGGGGGAAGTGTATCTTTCAGAGCAGTTTATGACGTTACTTCCCGCCGGGTTTCATCACCGTACGGAATCCCTGATCGGCAAAACCTCCATGACAGAGCTGACTCAGGCGGTGAATAATATTGATGTGCTGGTCACCGGAGATACGGGTACCATGCATATTGCTATCGCGCTGAAAGTCCGGACGGTCAGTCTGTTTGTCAGTGCCGCAGCTCACGCTACCGGTCCTTATCAGGATCCGTCGCTTCACCGGGTGATCTCCGGTTTTACCAGCCCGCTGTTAACACCTCCCGGAAACCATGAAATGACAGCGATCAGTACTGACCGGGTTATTACTGCTGTGCAGGATGCGCTGGCGGATGTTTATCCGGACACCCGCACTCCCTGATACGTTAAATTACTTACGCAAAAGCACGGTCTCACGCCCGGCCGTAAAATACAGTAGACTGGCAGAAAAAGGAGGATCTATGTCAGAGAGTATGAAAAAACCGCGTATGACACAGGAAGAAGAGGACGAAATAGAGACCCTGACAAAAGGTCTGGTCATGCGGGATAAAATGAAACTGCCGAAGATTGACAGAGAAGTCGAGCAACAGCGTCCGGCGCGTTTACGCCCGTGGTTCCGGGAACGTCTTAAATTCCACCGTGATGCGGTCAGAAACAGTTAACCATAAAACAGCACCTGCCGGCAGCAGATAAGCCGGCAGGCTGAATAGGGTTATTTCGCCATCTCAATAATTTCTTTTGCTGTTTTACCCTGTAATTTCTCTTTCAGTCCCGCCATCATTTTTTCTTCATCACCACCGCTGGCAAATGCCACCTGGAAGCTGATTTTAGTAATAGCGCCTTTCAGTTCACGGGATTGTTCCGGACTCAGATCTTTTTCCATTTTAGCAATGGATTCCTGCGCTGTTTGCTGAGAAGACATATCCAGTGTTGCATCACCGCAAGCGGTGAGTGCAAAAGAGAGCGTGATAACTGCCAGTAATTTTTTCATTTTCCACCTCATTAATAATATCTGCGGTATTTTACATTGCCGTACAGATAAAACCATGTTTATTACAGGCGGAGTTCATCGTTTATCAGCCTTCAGTATCAGAATGCCTTCCGGATATCGGTTACTGAAAGTGCCGTTATTCATTTGTGTTATGGTGGCTGGTAATAACTATCCGAAACTCAACCTTTCACCTTATTCATGAAATAACAGAAACGTATTTTAATAGCCGGTAAATTATTTAATGGAGTAATATTATGGCTGGTTGTTTTAGTTCAAGTCCTTTATCCGCGGGTATCAGTAGTCAAACAATCACTGAGAACCATTTTTCTGATACTTCCCCGCCACCGATCCCATGGGAAGAGACTGAGGATTTTTTCTTTGAAAATCATCATAGTAATGCAAAAAAACTCCTCCGGGAATTTTGCTATCCTGACCCGAAAATATCCAGAAATACCCTTGAAGGCCTGTTTTTTCAGCTCATAGAACTGGCGGCACCAGGATATAAAAACCACTTTACCGTGGAAGGAAACAGTTCGTCAGAAAAGTGTTTTTACCGTATTACCGATAAAAAGGGAGGCGATATTTTTTCAGTTTATCATGGACCTATAAGAATCGGTGATGCTAAATCTTCATGGGATAAGGTAATGTGCTTACCCGGAGTGTCATATAATCCCTGATGGTAAAAGCACAGTTCAGAAGCGCATAATTTGTTATTGTAAATCCGCTGTTTTTCAGTATTTGTGCCGATATAATACCTTCGTCTGAGAAATACACGGAAAAGCTATGTTTAACGAATGTGTTGTTGATGAAATTTTAAACTGGATAGAAAACAATCTTGAGTCTGATCTTTCATTAGAGGCCGTTGCCGGGAAAGCCGGGTATTCCAAATGGCATTTTCAGCGTATTTTCAAACAGCAGACCGGTTATACCCTGGCAAGTTATGTCCGTGCCCGGCGCCTGTCCTGCGCGGCCATTGCCCTGCGCCTGCTGCCGCTCAACCTGATGCATCTGTCTATGAAATACCGTTTTGATTCACAGCAAACATTCTGCCGTGCTTTTAAACAGCATTTTGGTATTACCCCGTCAGGCTACCGTAAAAAAAACGGCTGGCAGCCGGGCGGATTTGTTCTGCCGAAACGCTATGCCGGAAAACTGCACTCATCGGTTGAAATGACAACACTGCCGGAAAAAGTGCTGACCGGAACCGCACATATTTACCAGGCAGCATCCGATACCTGGAATATGCGCCTGCCACAGTTGCGCAAATATTATTGGCAGCCTTTTTTACAGCGGCTCGCTGCATTACCGGATGCGGTTTATGCCATACACGGTGTCAGTAAATCAGCAGGGGATACGTTCTCAATGTATTATGCCACCCTGGCCGAAACACATTGCCTGAAAAATACCACGCCGCAGGATATTGTTCATACACCCGGGCATGTCCATTACTTAAAAATTATTTTTGCCGGTGATTTTTCAGATATTGATTTTCAGGATATTACTTACGATATCTATAATAATATTCTGCCGGAACTGAATATTATCCGCCATCCCGGGCATCCGGATACGGAAGAATACGTACTTCAGGACAACATCACAGAATTAAACCCAGAAAACCCGAAACTGGCGGTCCGGGCAATTAATTATTACATTCCGGTAATGACTGATACTGCAGGCTGGTGATCATTCTCTGCCAGCATCATACTGTTATGGCTATTCTGCTCTGCGGTCTTCTGTGCATTAACAGTTTGTTGCCGGGTATCATTAAATCCGAGAATAAAAGTAAACAATACAAACCCGTAGACGACCTTTCGTTTTGACGGCACCCGTTTACTGATTAAAATATAAATAATCAGAGCCGCCGAAATAACCACCCCTGATATGTATACGTAGTTTTCCATAATGATAACTCCCCTGATTATATTCCAATCGTAGTTTATCTTATTCACCCGTACATTATTCTGATAATCGTCTTAAAATAACAAAATTAGGAATTGACTGTTATTTATTTTCTGTTTTTTACACATGAACCGGTTACTATGAAAAAGAGTATCTTCTGATTTACGGAGGTAACCAATGTCATCATATGCAGAACATATCATTACAGCGCACATTCAGTGCGATGCGGAAGAAGCGCTGCTGCCGCTGCTAAAAGAACTGACTGATAAGCAGATGCTGGGCGGCTGGCGGTTGCGCAAGTATGAAATACTGCCTGCCGATGCCCCATCCCCCTGGTATCTGCTGAAAGATAGTGCACAAATCGCATTGCTGCCGACACATCCTTTCGCTGCTGTTTCTGTCGCGGATGCCGCTATTGCGGATGAAGCCGAAATCACGGCGCATAATGAGCGGATTGAACATCTCAGTAATGCGATAAATTCCACTTACGGAATTTTATATTGCCATCTTTCTTTTAAAACACTGACAGTATAAAAATCTGAGATGGTATACCGGGATTGTTACGTATTTCCCGATTATTCTGATACAGGCGGGTCCCGAACAGGACTATGTTGTAACACGCCTATTGTTCAGGAGTTTATAAGATGAAGATGAATATTAAGAGAGTCAGCACAGTGACGTTGTCTGCCGTTCTGCTGCTTGCTGTGGCCGGCTGCGCCAATATGTCAAAGCGTGACCGGAATACGGCTATCGGCGCGGGTGTCGGTGCTGTCGGTGGTGCTGTCCTGACTGACGGCAGTGCACTGGGAACCGTCGGCGGTGCGGCAATCGGCGGACTCATCGGCCATCAGGTGGGTAAAAAATAGTTTCCGGAGCCGGCATACCGCCGGCTCTTTCATTCCTTCCCTGCTTTATACCGGTAATGCCCGGTGATTTTCCAGCTGAACAACACATCCTCACTGACCTGTCCGCCGCCGATATTATGCATGACCAGCGGGTTCCCGCTGCGTTCTGCTGTTTTATCAGTCACAATGCCAATGTGCGGACGGCCGTTATCCAGCTGCCAGGTCACAATATCACCGGGCACATAATCCGTTGCATTGCGTGTGACCGGTTTGGTTTCCCCTTTCCGGCTGAAAAAAACCATCAGGTTGGGCACCCGGCGGTGATCAATATTGGTATCCGGCCGTGTTTGTCCCCATAATTTACGGCCCGGATAGCGGGAAAACGCTGTTTTGATATCTTCGTGAACCTCTTTTTGCAGATCGATACCCATTTTCCGGTAACTGCGGATCACCACATCCGAACAGACCCCTTTCAGGGGGGAAACATCGCCGCCGGGATAGGCAATTTTTTCATAAGACGGATCATACAATACCAGCCTGTCAAGCTGCTGAGCAGCCTGATTCAGGGATTCCGCACTGTAACCGGCAGGTATTATCACAGTAAACAGCAAAGCCGTGCATACTGCGGTAATCGTGTTGCGCATTCTTTCCTCCGCAATGATTCAGAAAATCCCGTTGTTACCCCAGATATAACGTAATACCCCGGCAGCATCCTGCGGACTGAGCTGTAATATACTCTGGTACAGCGCTGTTTTTATTTCACAGGCCAGAATGACGTCTTTTTCCAGCGTTTCCGCTTCTTCTGCATCGAGCAAACGACCATAGGTATAGCGCAACCGGAGAAAGATACTGAGATATAATGCATCAGTTTCTGCCGGAGATAAATCCGGCGCCGTTTTTTTTACGGGAGAAAGATTAATTCGGGTTCCGGTATCCGGCTCTGCCGGATAAATAAAACTGAAATAACGCAGCCCGGAAGGATCTTTATCCATAGCACAGTCAAACAATGTCAGCCGGTTTACGGCATATTGCAGTATCAGCTCATCAGATGTGTGCTTTAGTAATGCTTTCCGTTCCGCCGTATTACCGGAATACATTTCCCGGTAAAAATTCCGCAGTGTAATGCCGGATAAAAGATAATATTTTCCGGAGAAGCTATTACACCTTGCCTCAGCAGCAACGGGTTTCAGTGCCGGAAAACAAATAAGAAGAAAAAACAGAAAGGAGACAGAAAAATACACCGTCATGCGCTGCAGAAATATAATAGCCAGCACCCTGTCAGCCCCCGGCAGCGGGGTAAAATAGCCGGGTAAAACACCCGCCGGGCTCTGCACCGTCATATCAGAAAATTACCGGCATTATTCCAGCACCAGCTTATCCTGCCCGGCCCGTTCCGCCCAGACATTATATTCTCTGACCAGCGCCATCACTTCATTATTGGAATCTTTCATTTCCCGCATATGCGCCTGGAGTTTTTTCAGATCGCCGGGAAACTCCCGCTGAATTTGCTGTGTTTTTATCCGCAGACGCTGCATCTCTTTATTTCGCCTTTCCAGTGCGGCCATCAGCATATCCCTGATTTGATTACACTGTGCAATAGCTTCAGAATCAAATTCTGAATATTCCCGCATATCGTCGTTGTCAGTCATAAAAAAGATTACCCTTATCTGCAATATACCGGACACCGATTATAGCGTTTTACCCGCACGATTGCCCCCGCACCTTCGGCCTGAGAGAAATATTACACCCTGTTTCTCTGGCATAATATTTTCACCTGTAGCGAAATTCACCGGCTACGCATCTGATGATTAAAAAAGGTAAAAATGACGCTGTCTGTATCCGGAATAATACCATCGGTCTGCCTGCCTTTACCGCAATTCGGTTCCGGGGTGAATGCCCTCCCCGGCCCCAGATCAGATTGACGTTAATAAAAATCAATAATATCAAGATATTACATTTCTTAGTGTCAACTCTTAGTTGTCTGACAACAGAGAGGGTTGTGACACTACTTATTTCAATGTATTTCTCCCTGTTTTGGCAATATAATGTAACAAATTATGCTTTGTATCTAAGTACATAGCACAAGAATGGTATGATGTTACGATAGTTTTACACAAAACAACGTAGTTTCAGACTGTCTTTCAGAAAAGTGTTAAATGGCGGAGGTCACCACCATGACTGGGAAAAAAATAAAGGTTGGATTGATTGTTGACGAATTTTTCGGGGCATTGAATACCCGGTTTGGTGGTTATGGGTACCTGGCCAGATACTATATGGCGAAATATCTTCCGAATGAAGAATTTGAGTTTGACATTTTACTGGGTAAAGGTAAAAGCCATTTTTTTGCAGAAAAATATACTGCGGACGGGGTTAATTTGTATAAATTACCACGAAGAAATTGGTTTGCAAAACAATGGTTAAAGAAAAAAAATTATGACCTGTATTTCAGTGTGGAGCTGACATACGAACATGTGATAAAAAATGAGCCTGATCCGAATAAAAAACTGATTTTGTGGGTACAGGATCCCCGCCCGATGTATGAATGGGATGAAATTTTTACCGTTAAGCTTATTTCTGAAACGTCATATTACAATCAGCGTATTTATGATCTTGTTCATGACTGGTATAAACAAGATCGGGTTAAATTTGTTACACAAGCAAGATGTCTGAATCAAAAAGCCATTGACCTCTACAATCTGGATCCGGATGTTGATATTACTTTTTTACCAAACCCTATTGATATTGATTATAATTTCGATGTCACGACTTTTCATAAAAAGAATAATATCGTTTTCTTAGGCCGTATTGCATCAGTGAAACGCGGATGGATGTTCTGTGAAATAGCAAAAAAAATGCCACAGTACAACTTTTTTGTTTTAGGTAAAATATTCCGTGATGATGATAAAAATCATGAGATCATGAAGGAATATGAAAATATTCCAAATCTGCACTTTACAGGTCATGTCGAAGGTGAAGAGAAAAATAAATACCTTCGTGAGGCAAAAATTCTCGTAAATACCTCGATTCATGAGGCATTACCGGTTTCCTTCCTCGAAGCGTTATCATTCGGAACGTTACTGGTCAGCAACCGTAATCCTGACGAATTAACCTCTAAATTTGGTATTGATGTCGGTGAAGTGCTTGGTGATGGATTTGATAAAGTTGATTTATTTGTTGATGCTATTGATAAACTGATCACCGGTGAAGAAAACCGGAAAAAATTATCGGTTGAGGCAGTGGAATATATCAAGACCTATCATTCTGTCGATAAATTTATTTCAGACACACATACCATAATCAGAAACGAACTTTAATAATGATATATTGCTCAGGATAGTATCCTGAGCAATAATCCTCGCCATGCAGCAGATGCTTTAAAACGATCGGCACATATACAAATGGATTGTTTTGTCTTCAGCAAACACTGCAGATATATCACGGAGTAATTGTTCCAACATTACCTCCCCGTTCTCTTTAACTTTTATGATACTTTTTTTTGATTCCATTGCTAAGTTAGCGTAATTAATTTGCGATTCATGATCAAAACTTATAGCATAAGACTCAATGCTCTCACCGCCTTTTTTAATTTCCACCTCATTAAACTTTCCATTCACTAAATCTTGTAAATCATCAACATGACCATGAAGAACCTTCCCTTTTTCGGTATAAAATTTCAATTCCAGGTTATCAGGTATTCTGCCGGAAAAATTAATATTTCTCCCGGCGTGTGCTGCAAGGTATACATCATGTGACGTCTTTTGAGGAATATACAGACTAAAGTTTTTAAACTCTACTTTATATAATTGTTTATTTAGTTTATTTACTGAATGAACAGGGATATTAACCAGATCATTTTTTATTTTATCAAATTTCATAACGTATGTTTTTTCTGATGACATATCTGAACTGATATATACGTTAATATCTTTATTATACATTAATATGGACTGATTAAGGCTTTCACCGATGTTTTTTAAGCTGCCGTCTTCTGGTTTGTATATACAAGCGAAACGGATTTCATTTGGTGAGCCAATAAGAACCACCCTTCTATCCTTACCCGAAAATTCAATCGGATAGTATTCATTATTTAACTTTATATAAAAACTGCCATTATCTGTAACGTAAATATTTTTATATTCAGGAATAGCGTGAACACCCAGCCCGGATATATCTATGCTCGCTACTTTTGTAGCATCGAATCTATCTGTAACTTTATTTTTATGTAAAATAAATTCATTTTTTTTAAAATCAACAAATATATTATCATTATTTCTATCTTTAATGCAGTAACGATGTTCACATTTATGAATATTCACAAAGTGATCATCGACTTTAATAAATCTATTTCCATCAGTATCATATCTTAATCCCTGATGGTCAGGCGCAGAAAGCTTGCCTGCATTCACGTTGTCAGAAATCATTTCTGGTAAGATGAGATCTTCTAACTCTTTAGATACATGAACAGAGGTTTTTCGCTCAAATAACCAGCGATTACCATCCCATTCAATCAGATAGCCATTTTTTTCAGGAAACTTCAGGTCATAAACTTCATAATGGATGCCATGTTTTGGTGTTACGACTGTTTTAACCGGAACCAGTTCACCGTTCATTTCAACATATTGTCCCCAGGAATAATGACCTGATTCACCTATCTTTTCCTGTGAATATATATTACCACTTCCATAGTAGTCCGGATTATTATTTCCCATTGGTGTATAATAGAATCCCTCTTTTTTACTTACTTTTATTTCCTTTATAATATCAATCTGCTGATTACTGAAGACAGCATGTTCATTATGCGTACTGAGATGCCATGTTCGTGATAAGGGCTCCATATAAACCGGGATAAATTCTTTTATCCCTGAGACTTTATTCACAACAATTTCATATTTACCGGCACCATTCTGATGAAGATCAAAATTAGTACCATGCAGCCTTATTTGCCGTTTTCCCTCACTGATTTCAACATTGAGTTTTGATGAGTCAAAACTGTCGGCATAACGCCATGAAAGATTACTTTCATCAACAATAACTCTTCTTTCCAGCCGTTCCGGTTTTACCGCATCAGGGTGATACGTAAAAAATTCATTCGATTTTTCAGTCGGTTTGAGATAAACCTCCCGTCCATTATCATTTACCGCGCCTTTCAGCTTCAGCAGAATTTCATTTTTGATGCCGGTATGCGGATTTCTGGTGTAAAAAGCGGCTCTGTCCTGTGCCGGTGAGATATGAAGGAGCTCCATGGGCTTTACACGCCGGGAGGCTGCACGTGATGCAGATTGATACGACAAACCACCATCATCAAGTGAGGTTAACACCTCCGCTATAAACAACCTTCTGAATCGTTCCGCACATATCTTATCCCCCTGATTTTGATAATATGCCCGTCGTTTGGCATGCGCGATAAGATTCCCGATTAAAGGTTTAATCCCCAGTGTAAGAATACCAGTCACTATATTGAGGCCATCAGCCGCTCCCCGTTCCTCCGGAGAAGGCCGGCTATCCGGACGATTATCATAAATCATACGGAATGGATTTTCGGCTCTCTGGGCCTCGAATAAAAGCAATTTACCCTGATTTTCACCCTGCGCATCCAGCACCTCTTCTTCAAAAGCGCAGTGTTCTTTTATATGTTCTCCGGTTCGGGGATCCAGCTCCGGCATCAGTGCCCGCTTCGTTCGGTTTGTGCCCGAACCGTCATTATCCAGACGGGCAGCAACCATTGGCATGCCGGCAGCTTCCGCCCGCAGCCACAGTTCAACGTTACTACCTTCATCTGCAGTCAGCTGCCCGTCAGATACCAGATACTGCACCACGCCGGAAATCAGTTCATTCTTCTTCTGCTCACCGGTAATGATATAACTGTCGCTTTTCAAATTCCGTGTGATAACCGGCGTTATTGCCGATTCTGTTCCGGCCTGTGGTACGGGTGATGCATTCGCCGGCGGAAATTGCAGTGGATCATGACGGGCGATAAACCGGCCTGTTTCATGCAGTGCATTCATAACCGGATTTAGTAAAGCAGTGAATCCTGTATCACGGTTATCCGGATACGCGGTATCCCGGGAAACTGACGGAAATATACGTTTCTCTGAGGTAAATACGGATATATTGGTGGTTGCTGCGGGTAAAATATCATCAAATCTAACCTGGCTTAACAGCATTAACAGCGGTGCAACTGCGCCTTGTCGCGCAGATGTGGCCGGGTTCGATGGTGCGCTCAGTTCTCCGCGAGAATTGACGACGCTGTCAATACTGCGTCCTAAGCGGTGTATTTCATCCGGAATACCGGGGCAGTCCGGATTGATGCCCTGAGTTTGTGTTGCGGAGTTGAGTCTGAAAGTATTGTGAAACTTATTCTGGTAAGTCCCGGTTGACACTCTGTGCTGCGATGCTGATACCGGCATAATTAAACTCTCCTGCGTGTGAAAATGATACACTCGCATATCCCGGCTATATCGCTATCAATGAATAGCCCCATTACGGGGCATTTTTGTAAAAAATAGGGTGCTGAAAGTACATCTTGTACTGTGATCATCAGGCAAAAGAAGAAATGGACAAGGGTAACGCTGAGATGAGTCATGATGCCATGGGGATTCATGGCACTAATAGGGCATGCGCACTAATAAAAGCAGTCTGGTTATGCATCATATACAAAAGAAAAAACCCGCTGACTGGTTGAGAGTTAACGGGTCTTTATATGGTTTATGACTATCCGGACGGTACGTTAGCCTTCAAATATGGCCACCGTTCACTGAACGGTCAGGCATTCGATAAACTGGACTGTATTGACCAGTGCAAAATTGTCGATAACAAACGTCCGGGTACGGTACTGAAACTTTACCTGACAAACAATGACCAGCCTTTTAGATATCTTTACTTGCATTTTACTTATGTGCTGTTGCCTATTCCCTTGCCAACAACAGCACCATATTCAAGTAATATGTTAATCATTTCTTTTTTATCGTATTTTATTGCATTATCTAACATAGTATTATTAAGCCTGAATTCCTTGTTCGTCTCAACTAATCTACGTTCCAAAAATTCTTTCAGGATTTTTTCATCCGCATTGTAATAGCTTAGTGCCTGCTCAATACAACCATAACGATATGGAACTGATATTTTTTCCACGTCCTTTTTTGTAAAGCTGAATTTTGAGAATAACAAATCGACAATATCTTTTTTAGCGTGATATATAGCAAGCCCCATAATTTTACATGCCTCATCCTTGTTTTTTATATATCCCGAAAGAGCTTCAAAATTAGATGCTTTAACCGCGTCCTCCACACTTATATCTCGTAATTTTACTTCTTTAAAATTATCCGTGCTAACCATTCTCGGAACATGGAACTCTGGTTGGAATACAAAATTTAGAATTTTATCTAAATTTTTATCGTCCAGATTTTTATCCAGAGCAAACTTTTTAAACTCTGTATCATTGCTGTTTCTAAGGAAATTTATGAGGTGTAACCCCAGTCCAAGTTTCATGTCTTTAGAATTAAAGATAGGAACATCTCTTATACCTTTATCCCCGTGAACTTCGCGATAAATTTCCTTTCTTACCCCGGTGAATTGAGCTATGAATTCCTTATGTTCCTGCTGCGATGCAGGTGGTATAATGTTATCCATATGATCAGTCAATGTCAGATACCCATGAGGAAACTGTTCATCAACTATATAAGCATTGGCTCCAAAATCTACCGTTGAATGGTAGGTATTGAGAGGGAGTTGAGCCTTATCACCAGAAAATTCAACACCAAAAAAAACAAAATCCTGATTACTTAAATGCTTTATATCTTTTGAAACTGTATTTGTTGCAGTGCGAATACCATCAGATTGCAACTTATTTAACGACATAATATTAAGTGTTCCGGCGGAATTTACTAAATATGAATTACTTTGATGCCTGAAATGTATTTTTGCATCTATCACCTTACTTAGCAAAACTGTTTCCTGTGAAGTTAGGTTCCGGGTTTTTTCTTTTATTTTCGTTAAATAGTTTTTAGATACTTTATTCAGGTGCTGTAGTGAGGAAAATGAAGATTTCCGTACTAATGAATCTGTCAGAGCAATGCCTAATTTTTTAAAATCATCACCTTTAGAAAACATTTCATTATAGCTCTGAGCTGCTATTGTCTTTCTTAGAAATGACTTTATTACATCTGCACTTCTGTTCTTTAAATCACTGCTCTTGTTCAGTACATCCGAGGAATTTTGCACAGAAATAACACTTTCCATAATGTTATTCATTTCCCTTTCTGATTCCCTATCTGAAGGAAGAGAAGAAAAATTAATTTCCTGACTATTTACTAATAAATGGGTTAATTTCACAACTGATTTTTCCTTATATATTTACTCCAGCTTAGTTCATCGTGACAGTCATATAATCACATGGTTTACATTTAAATAAAATTCAAACTATGTGATTATTATCCTGATGACAATAGCCTTTTCCTGTTGATATACTGATATCTGGCATAATAAAATCTTTCTGTATGTGAAGATAGTACACTAATATATCCTGGCTATATTACTATCAGCGAATAACCCCATTAAGAGGCTATTTTTATAAAAAATGAGTATCCAAAGTCCATTTTTCCTGCGGTCCTGTCGCCGGAAGATGCGCAGGAAAAGATCGCGTGCTGGCGGCAGGAATATAACCGGCAAAGACCCCATTCCTCGTTAAATAACCAGACTCCGGAGGAATTCATCCGAAGCCTGCAAAAAGGTTCGGATCTCTGATTTTGCGGTTTCCACCTGACGGGCGGACAATTTCATGACAGGTAACCATGTGTCGAACTCAGATACCCATCTTTGCACCCGGAAAAGTGCCGGATTACAACGGAATAATGCGGGGTTTACTGGATAAATAAACAGTTAAAATACATCAGATAAGAAAAAACCCGTTATTTTTCGCATGGTTGCGGAGAATAACGGGTTTTTATATGGTGCCGGCTACCGGAGTCGAACTGGTGACCTACTGATTACAAGTCAGTAGTTTTGTTGTTTAATCAATCAGATACCGCATTAAATCACGCTTTCACGTCCCAACAATTAAAAAGATTGAAAAGGTATAAAACACATAGAAAACCATTTGTGTCCCAAATGCGTCCCACCACAATCCCCCTGCTATACTCCCATCATCACCCACCACTCCGAAACCAACAATCACCGCCCCGCCGAAAAATACCGGTAAATCGTCGATACCCCACGCCATAAATAATTTGTTAGCAACCGAAAAAATAACCCCAATAACTCCCAAATATCTTGACGCCACATCACTTAGGGGTTATTATAACCCCATCAAAACAACACAGAGAGCCGGAGGATGGATAGCAGAAATGCAATAGCAATGATCGAAGCTGACGGGTGGTATCTGGTAAGGGTAAAAGGCAGTCACCACCAGTTTAAACACCCGACAAAAAAGGGGTTGGTAACAGTGAAACATCCGCACAAAGATATACCGTTACCAACACTAAAAAGCATTAAAAAACAGGCGGGGCTTTAAGCCCCACCTACTGGAGGTCTAAATGTTATACCCTGTTGCTATTGATAAAAGCGATTCATCCTTCGGTGTACGCGTCCCTGATATTCCCGGTTGTTTTTCCGGCGGGGATGACTATCAGGATGCAATTGAGAGCGTGCGCGAAGCAATTGAAGCGCATATAGAGCTATTGGTTGAAGATGGTGAGACTGTGCCGGAAGCAACAACGGTTGAAAACTGGATTAATGATACCGAATATGCGGGTGTAGTTTGGGCGTTGGTTGATATCGATATTACCCGGTTGATGGGGAAAGCAGAAAAAATCAATGTAACGCTGCCTTCATTACTTATCCGCAGGATTGATCAGTTTGTTGCTAATCATCCCGAATATGGCAGCCGTTCTGGTTTTCTTGCCCGGGTAGCCGCTGATAAAGTGATCGCCCGAGAAAAAAGATAAATTCCGTTATACGCCCTCGGTGTGATTTAAGGCCGAGGGTTTGGAATTTCGTTACTTATATTATCTATTTCAATCGATTACATCTTATCTTCACAATGAGGCTGCGTTATTGTATACATGGATATCAATAGCATGCGGGAACATGTGGTATGATATTGTGAAGCAACTAACCTATGGTGAAAACACTAAAATGAACAATTTTGTAATCAGTTTACGTGATAATAATGAAAAACGAAGAGCACATATTACTGAGCAATTTTCGTCCAAAGATGTACCGTTCGAGTTTTTTGATGCTATCACTAAAACACAATTACATGTTGCTGATGATTTGGGAGTAACATTTAACAATCCAAACTTATCTTTAGGTGAAAAGGGCTGTTTTTTAAGTCATATCACTCTATGGAAAAAAATAATTGACGAAAATATTTCCGTTGCTGGTATTTTTGAAGATGATATCTATCTGTCAAAGGAATCGGGACATGCTTTATCTTCATACGGTTGGGTTTCAAACGAAATTGATGTTATAAAAATAGAAAAATCAAGTGAGAAAGTAAAAACATCAATTAAACCAGTTATATATATTAATGACAATATTGGGATATATAGTCTAAAGAGTAAAAACTTAGGAACTGCGGGCTATATCATCACAAATAAAGGTGCTCGTTATTTGTTAAATAAAATAACCACAGAGTCGCTAAAAAACCCCATTGACCATGATATGTTTAATGATTTTTTGTGTGATGATAAATATATTGTCTGCCAGTCTTTGCCTGCACTATGTATTCAGGATTTTGTATTTAACAATACAGATATGAATTTTCCAAGCTTGCTAGAAAACGATAGAGTCCATCGTGAAACAGAGTCAAAAAATGTCGGTAAAAATAAATTATTTCGTGAATTAAATCGTATATGTGATCAGTTTAAAGATTTTATTTTTAAAAAAGCAATTGAGAGAAAAATAAAATTTAATAAATAATCAAGCCATACCATTACCTAAAATTGGCATGGCTTTGTTCTATTTTTAAGAAATTCTGTACCACCCCATCAGCATAATATAAGCATTAACTACTGATACAGATGAACCGCTACCGGCATTTCCTGTAGTGCCGGAAACCGTGTGTGTATGCGCCCCAATTGCAACAGTGTGACTATGGTTACCGGCCGATGCAGTATTCGTTGTGTACGTGTTTTTACCATCACCAACAGGCATATTGTTCGCGCCAAATTCACGACCGGTCGGAATTCCGTGTGAGTGATTACCAGTTGTATTGGTCGTTTTCGTCCCGTAATCAAACGCAGACGTAGTTCCGGAAAAACTATGGCTGTGAACTGGTAAATGTGCCGTTGTCAGCGTCACGCTGTCACTGCCACCACTGCTCAGAACATTATTGCCGCTGCTGTTTGCCAGCCGGATAGTTTTATTTTCACCGATATACGACCACTTTGTGCCCGGAAACAGACTGTTCGGGTTCTTGTTCTGCGCAAACCAGATCACCACACCGACAGGATAAATAGTGTCAATATTAACGGCATTCTGTAATGCCTCAGTAATCGCTTTCTGGCTCATGGTGTTTGTTGTCGATGCCCCGGTTGTCTGAGTCACCGCATTCTTGTCCAGTTTCTTTTCCAGGTCAGCGGTGAAAGCATAATCCCCTGCCGGCGCATAGTTACCTTTCGGTTGATACCGCTGATCCCCCTCTGCTTTGGTGTAGCTTTCACCTTTCATGGCGTAATTACCCGCCGGGGCGTAGTTGCCTTTCGGCTGATAATTAGTATCAGACTCCGCTTTTGAATAGCTATAACCTGCGACCTGATAATTACCCAACGGCTGGAATTTTTTATCTGCATCACCTTTGGTGTATACGTCAATATCACCGGCGGTCAGGTCGGCTTTCAGTTCCGTCCATGCGGTACCGGCAGCCGGTTCGGTCTTATTATTTTCAATCTTTGACTGCCAGGCTTTTTTATTGTGATACACGATACTGCGGATAGCGTAGGGTTTACCCTCCTCCGCCCATACCGGCATACCGAACGCCTGTATTTCCCCGACAGCGCCGGTAATATCATGGAAAAGACTGTTCATCTTCTCGCGTTCGATATCTTTGGCGGCCGGATCCGTCGCCTGGTCACGTTCATAATCGTAACCGTAGCCCTGAGTGTAAGACAGTGAGCCGTCTGCCTGCACTTCATCAGGCACAGCAGTGCGATCCCCCTGTGTCGCAAAGGGGATTTTAAATATTTTTGTCATGAGGGATTATTCTCCGAAGTTACTTTCCAGGAAGTTTTTACGGTATTCGCCGTGACCGAAGGCTTTTTTCGCCACGATACGGTATTTGACACCCACGCCGGACGGGCGCGGCATCAGATCGAAGTTTTCCAGCAGAACGCGCAGACGCTCATCCGGATTAAAGTTGAAGACATAGTACATATACGTCATATCAAGCGGATCCAGCACAAAGACTTTACTGTCCTCATTCCAGAAAAAACGCTTCAGAAATTCATTGATATTGGTGACCGTCGGGCTTTGGGTCAGATTAAAGTACCGCATCCGGATAATCAGCCGTTTCTGCTCCGGTGTCAGCGACAGGGTGTAATCGGCATTACGCCGGAAATTCGCCCGGAAATTGGCTTTCTTCTTCCCGAATCCGATGCCGATTTTGGCTTTGTCACTCGGCGGGATATCAATCCCCAGCGGAACATCGAGGATACGGGACCATACCGACAGACCGAAATCACTGGCCGTATCGATATTAAACACATCACGGTACCAGTTCTGCCAGAAGCTGACGGTTGACCGTTCAAACCAGTCCGATTTATACCGGGCCAGCGCTTTCATATTATCCGCCCCTTCGTACTGCCACAGGATCGCCCTCAGAAGGTCGGAGTGAAATGTTAACTGCTGAATAGTCTGTGTCATACAAACACCACCTGCACCGCACTGCGGCTGATTCTGGCAACCTCAGTCAGCTTTACCGGGTAAGTATCGGATGACCAGTCCGTACCGTTGACTGACAGTTCCACCCGTGTGACAAACAGCCGAGGTTCCGAAACGTTAATACCGGCCGATATTTCAAACGGAGAGACTTCACGACCGACAACCAGCCCGCCATCCCCTTCTGTTTCGCCCCGGGCCCATGACTCAACCGCCGCCGGAATAACCGTCTGTGCGTCCAGTGATGTTTTTTTCACTGTCACGCGGCAGAACAGGACAATCTCTTTTGCCCGGTCAAATTTTACGGTATAGGTCTGTCCGCTGACCGGCTCCGGTACTTCAACCTCCTCACTGCCGTTGAAAGCCGCCCCGATTGTTTTGGTGCGCAGCAGAGCGCGGGCAATTTCCCCGCTTTCCCCGCCTTCAACACACACGTATACGCTGTGCGGTACCAGCGTTATGCTGTCAAAAACCATCGGGGTATCGGTATAATTTTCGCGGTATGCCAGCGAGCGGACGCCTTCCAGCTCATATAACGCGGAGGTAATCGCCTCACCGACACTGACGGTATTCTTTGCCAGCGTCAGTTTCCGGCGGCGGCGGGACTGTAAATCAGATTCGGCAACACGCCCTAATACCGCACTGGTCGGGTTGGATACCGTTTCCCAGCCGAGAACCGAACTTGCCACCGTGTTTAATTTACCGGCCGGACACTCAACAGGCCCGGTTTCAACCGCCCGCAGATCGCCGGTTATTTTCCCGTCTTTACCGATAATCAGCGTTTTTGTGGTAGCGAACTGCTTACCGGCCTGCGTTTCAGCCAGTGAACCTTTCGGTATGATAGTTTCGGGGACGCCGCCGAATTCAACCTGCGTCAGTATCGACTGAGTGGCGTCCCAGCGCTGACCGCCCATCAGCGCCCAGATGGCGTCCAGAAAAACCCCTCCGGCAATGTCAGGGTTAATCTGGTTTGCCAGTTCCGCATTATTGCGGATTACCGCATCACGGTTTTCCGTTTCCATTGTAATCAGCGCCCCCTGCGGGGTTTCCGGGGATATAACCAGATCCTGACCAAATACGGATTTAAATTCGTCCTCAACAGCCGTCCGCAGATCCGCGGTATCCGGAATAATCACGCCGGATGAGGTAATGTATTTATAGTCAGCCATTTAATGTAATGCTCCCATATTCTGTCTGCAGAACAGCCACATAATTCAGTTCATTTTCGTTCAGCGTGGCCCTGAATGACACAACGGCGGTCACCTGCGGAATTTCCCGCATTCGCTCACGGAATGCGGATTCAAACAGCGGCAGATCCGCCTGCCGCCCGAAGGTGGTTTTCCAGTACGGAATTCCTTTATCCAGTTTATGCAGCATTTCCCCGCGCAGCGCTTTCACATACTGCGCACAAACGTTTTTTACCGCCGGTTCACCGCTGACAATGGTAAGATTGCCGTCATTTCCGATGAACAGGTCGTTATTGCTGTTTACATCAAAGGTCTTCATACCGGCTCTCCTGAATCCTCATTACCCCGCTGGATACCGCTGTGTTTGTGCGTTGAACCGATATCTTTACCGTTATGCTTCAGGGTACCGCCGTCTGAATCACTGTTGCCGTTTACGGCGTGGTTGCCGTTGACGGTCACATTGCCGGTGTAAATGGTTTCCGGTGCATTAACCTCAAATAATGGTGTATCCAGTACCGCTTTATCCGCATGCAGGGATAAACACACCGAACCATCCGTTGACTGCACAACCAGTGCGTCTGCGTTTTTTCCGTCGATCACCCAGCCTTTGAGCGTGTCAGGGAAAAACATGGCATCACTGAATGTATGCAACCTGGCCGTATTCGGTTCATCCTCCAGGCCGCCGCGCTGAAAAATCAGGCTGATATCCCGGTCGTTCGCTTTCAGCCAGCCAAAGTCCCCCGGCTTTACCGGCATCCGGATAAAGAACCCGCCGCCGCCAAACCGGAATACCGGGATATTAGGCAACGCACCACGCCCGATCCGCTTCCCTTCTGTGGTAACCATCATTACCAGCGGTTTGATTACCGCCCGGTTTTCCTTATCGTCGTAACTCACAACCGTGGCGGGAAGCATGTCATCAACATTCATCAGCAGATTACGGAACGCAGCCATAAACTGCCCGGCGAGACTGCCGTCATTCGCCTGGTCACTGTTTGGTTTGTTCATTGTTTTGCCCGTGTCAGGCCCGTTTGCAGGTTGCCTGATAAAAGAAAGGATCGTCGTGTGAGGCAATATCGAATTTGAGCTGCTCGATAATGTAATCCCCGTTCAGGGCGGGGTTATATTTGCTGTCCAGACGCAGCATACCGCCGAGGGATGATTCGCCGTCGATAAGGTAAGTGACATCAACGCCTTTCTCCGTGGCTTTCGGTATACCGACCATGCCGCTTTTCTGGCTGAGGATCCGCAGTCTGCCGGAAAGTGCTTTATCACTGTCTTTGACATACAGCACATCATCATCAATGAACGCTTTTACATTTCCGGCTTCCTGCAACCGTTCAACCTGTTTCAGCGCCGGACCGCAAAAATACCAGTTCCCGATATTTTTATCCGTTGCCTGAAAATTCAGCGTCACGTTACAGTCACGGGCAATGTCAGCCGCAATCACACTCATTTTTGCCATCTGTTTACCCTCCGGTGACACAATGTCCCGGGCGCTGGCATTATTGGTTTTTGCTTTCAGTGTCAGCGTCACATCCGGTGGTGATGAGATTTCAGCACTGACAATATCGCCGGTGTAGATCCGGAAAATACCGGTACCGGCACGACCGGCCTCAACAATAATCCGGGGTGAGGATTTATTCCCGGCAAACGGACTGGTTTCGGTCAGCAGCATGGTACGGGTTTCCGCGTTCAGTCCGTCTATATTCACCGTGCATTCGTTCTGCAGCGGATTGGCATATTTGGTGCCGCTGGCCCGGATGCGCAATCCCTCATACCACTGCATACGCCCGTTAAGTTCAATGCCGCAGCGGATCCGGCGCAAATCAATCATCGCTCCCCCAATAAATCAGTGTTTGTGTTTTTTCAAACAGTTCCCACCACGGAAGTTCATCCCCCTCTGTCAGCAGGGCAAAATTATCGCCGTGAGTGAGATGGCGGTACGGTATCAGCGGCTGTCCCGGAATAATACGCATTCCCTGAACAATCACCCGGTCATCACACCGGATATCACAGCACATTACACGCCGCGCGGCTTTAATCGTCAGCTCCCATTCCCGCCCGTCCAGGGTAACCCGCAGACGCTGATTGGGAGCCGCATTCAGTGGTATGATTTTCATTCTCCCCCCACTTTTTCAGCCACCCAGTCAACACCTTTTGTCAGCGCGGACCCTTTTTTCTTCGTGGCAGTATCGGCCTCTTTTGTCTGGACTTTCCCCCTGTTTACTGTACTGCTCTGCTCTTTCTTCGCGACTTTACGCGGCGGCAGTTCACCGTATTCCGGCTCAACCGTCCGCCATTCGGTAAAGCGCAGGGAGAGTTTCACCGCGTCCGCCATATCCGGGATTTCATCGTGGTAAAAATTCACTATCAGCATCGGCTGATAGGTTTTTACCCGGGTCTGAATGCCGACAAGCTGATGCTGATCGTAAGCCTGCTGCATGGCTTCAAAGGCGTCTTTCGGTTCGCCGGTGAGTATCAGATCCATACCGATTTCTACCGGGTTAATCACAACGTGATCACTGCGGGTTTCACCGGATTCCACCTGGAACTGGGTTGCCTTATGCTCATCCCGGATACTCAGCTGCAGAGGGCTTACCGACTCAAACAGGGTGACAAAGGATTCCGTATCAAATATCTTCACTTCCGTAATCATTTACCCCACCCTGTATCTGTCTGATGCCCTAAATCCTGTAACTGAGAACCGAGCTCATCTTTGACCCCCGATGCCATACCCTGCGCATCCGTTGCCTGTGTTTCAACCTTAAGCTCACCGATACTGATGTTTGTTTCATTACTGGTGTTTGACTGATTACTGATCGCCTGACTGGTCATCGGATTCACCGGATTATTTGATACTCCGTACAGATGCGCGGTCATAGCCTGTGCCATTTTTGCCGCATCTTCCTCACTGATAGTTTTCTCAGGCGGCATGTCGTACTCAATCTGCCCCTGTTCATTCACTGTGCGGTTAACGGTCTGGTCAACCTCAATATCATCATCACCGGCACCGAACCAGCTTTTAAAGGCCGCCCATCCCTCTTTAATCTTATTCAGCCCTTTGTTGATCCAGCCAAGGTAAGCTTCTATCTGTTTCCACAGCCATTTGAAAATACCAACCACCGCATTGGAGACGTTATCGAAAACCCCCTTAAAGCTTTTTCCCCAGTTCCCCAGACTTTTGATAAAACCGAGCAGCCAGTTCCACAACGATTTACCGGCGTCGATAATAAGATTGAAAGCATCAACTGCCGCTTTGCCGACAATAACGGCAACATCAATAATGAAATTAAACAGTTTTTTGAAAACGTCCCACAGCGCCAGAATGACGGCTTTCAGTCCCGGATATTTATCCAGTATCCGGCCAATCATCGAATCGTTGCCGTCAATAAAATTCATGATGTCGTCATATACCAGCGCAAACGCCGCTGCCAGCAGAGCAATGATTGCCACTATCGCGATAATAGGCCATGTGGCTGCAAGTGTGGCAGCCGCTGCCGCAATCATCGGCGGTACATAATAGGCGGCTATCGCAATACCTATCGCGATAAAAAATCCGGTGACCAGTGTTTTGTTTTCTTTGCAGAAGCCGACAAACTTATTAATCCATGTCAGCCCTTTGGCAAGTATCGGGATCACCATTTCCATGAAACTGTTTTTCAGCAGGCCGGAGGACTGTTCAAAACTGCGCATCGATTTATTAAACGATATTGACTGTTCAATACTGTCTTTCGTGATGCCGGAATATTCCTTCTGCGCCCCCATCATCCGTTCAAGCTCTTTGCGGCCTTTCATCATCAGTTCGACGGTTTTATCATCCGACACACCGAGCGCTGACAACGTGGTTTTTGCCTTGTCGAACTTCATCCCCTGCACTTTGTCAGCCGTCCGCAGAATTTTCTCCATGGAGTTACCGGCAAATCCGAATGATTTCGCCATCGCTTCCATGTCTGACTGCGCCGCCTCACGGGTACCGCCGAGTTCAGCCATTGATCCGGCGAAGGCATCCACATCTGCCGTGGCAACATTGATTTTTTTACCGAATTTATCCAGGGATTCAATTTCAGCAGCACGGGCAACAGATTCACCAACAAGGGCAGAAGCACTCATAAATAAACCGACTGCTGCCAGGGCTTTTTTGGCAAATCCGGCCACGGACTCCCCGGCCTTTTGGTATTGTGTATCCGTTTTGTTCAGTTCGTTCTGTACTTTTTTTTGTGTCACAACCTCATTGTTACCCGCTGTAACGCTGTTTTTACCGGCTTCCTCCGCAATCCGGCCAAGTTCACGGTAATCCCCCCGCAGGGCTTTAATGATGCCACCGGCCAGTTGCCGGACTTTATTACCGCGACTCTCCTCATCCGTCAGAACGGCGGTATCATTACTCAGTGCCGCCACCGCCTGAACCAGCGCCTGATACCCATCTTCCGTCCCTGCCAGTGCGGTTTGTGTATTCAGCCACCCGGCTTCGGTTTCACTCTGCTGTGTATTCAGATCCGACAATGCGCCGGTCACCGACTCCACCTGCGCTTTTACCGCCCCGGTCTGCTCTGCCACATCAGCCGCGTTCGTGGAAAAATCAACAGCGTGCTCACCGGACAGCCCCTGTAATGACTGCCAGAGTTCAGTGAACACCCCGCCGAGAGAATCAGCCCCCTGCTGCGCGGCAGTCTGCGCCTGCTTCATCCCGTCGATAATGTCATCCGTTGAACGCTGCACACGGTCAAAAGCACCATCAGCCTGCCGGGTATCAAATTCAAAGACCTGAACAAAGGTATCCATCAATGACATTATCGGTCCTTTGAAGCGGCCAGCGCTTCGTTGTAGCGGTTAATGATAGCGATTTCCCACAAGTCCATCGCTTCTTCCAGATCTACTGTGGTTTTGAGTTCGGTGAAGGTGGCGAATCCTTCGCTGATGATGACTGCAAAGAAGCCATCAGCGTTTTTATAACTGACGGGAGTGAACTGCCGACCTTGCTGATGAGGAAAGGCAGGAAGCCGGAGTTCCCGCCGGTCCCGAAAAAACTGGTGTTGTATTTCAGCATTTCCAGCTCAAGACGGATCAGGGATTCACCATCCGGTACATGGTTATCAATCAGCGTCTGTGTCTTTAACGGGATTTCCTCACCGTCAGACACCGCACACACATACGCCATCATTTTCAGCATGGCCTCTTTGCTGACCTCGTAATCCCCGATTTTCGGGGCATTCGACAGCGGATATTTGGCAAGGATTTCCCGGCCGGTTACGGCAGGCAGACGGCTGATGACAAATGTCTTTTCAATACCGTCCACATCTTTAATCTGAACTTCTTTCGGTTTAATCAGCATGTTTTTTCCGTAAAAAAAGGCGGGACATGCCCGCCGGTGATTAACGATTACGTGTGGAATCAAAATCCTGAAACACAAAAGTGTACTGTTTTGATTTAAGACGCCCGGCACTGGCCGCAGAGTTACCCCGGCTGCCGTTGGTGATTTTGCCGTTACGGGCGGTGGTGGTGGAGCCGTCACCGTAAGAAGCCACCATAGTGATAATGTCACCGGCATGACGGCGGCCTTTCTTCGCCGTGTTGGCTTCCAGAAGGATCGCCAGGTTCTGATCTTCCTCACTGCCCGCCAGCACGTTGATGGTGACAGTCTGCGGTGTGGGCGTTGACCAGCTCACCAGATTGCCGTTGATATCCATGCCGGTCTGGGCAATATCCACCGCCGGTAAATCCAGCGGATCCGCATCATCCGCAAACTGCGTGATAAAAATCCCGGAAGGGAATGTTTTGCTGGCCTGTACCACCAGTGCAAGGCCGGTTGCTGAAACATCATTCATATTTTATCCTTACACTAAATTGTGTGAACCTTCGACCTTCCGCACCCAGTCGCCCTTACCGTAAATCAGCACGTATTTCATCACGTACTCCGGTAACCCGCTTTCACCGGTACTTTCAACAATCTGTGCGTTGTACCAGTACCCTTTGTCCTGTACATCGTGCCAGGCCAGATCGTCACCGGACGCATCCGTCACCGCGATTTTCTGTACTTCCGTTAAGGTTTTACCGGCAAGAATGGTGCCGTTGTCCACGGCTTTGGTGACCGCACCGGCAATGACCATCAGTGCCCGGGCCTCACCGTCTTTGTTGGCCGGAATGCCGCGTGTTGCCAGTAACAGGCTGAACCACTGCTGCGCGATATAGGCTTTCAGCCACTGCTCATTGGCATGCACACTCATATCCGGCGGGTTGGAACTGCCGCCGCACAGGAAGCCGCGCTGATAAAATCGGATCTGTGAACCGGCCACAGCGGTTTCGCCGTAGTAATTCACCCGCAGTTTATCGAAGCGGTCCGCATCCTGATCCGTGGTGACCTGCGCCGGGAATGTCACCCCGAGCTGACGGAACATATAGTTGGTGGTCGCGTTGGTACGGTCGTAATCCGTGGCGGCCATCACCGCCATCGGCAGCGCCTGGACAAACCAGCCGGTTTCCGTTTTCAGGTTCAGACCGGTTGATGCGGTGCCGATCAGCGCTGCGCTGAAATCTTCGGCATTGTCTTCTGTCACGCTCAGATGCAGCTGGTATTTCACGTTCTCTCCGGCAACGTACTGTGCCAGCGTGACGGCCTGCTCAAGCGACAGATCTGTCAGAAATGTGGCGCTGCCGAAGGAGTCAGAAACCTGCTCGGCAACTTTGAATGCCTCAAGCGGTGTCTGTGCCGGGTTACCTTCCGATGCGCGTCCGGCTGACAGCCCCATCGTATCCGCAAGAACGGAATACCCCACGCTGACCGATGCGCGTTCCTGCACGCCGCCGCTGAGTTCAAATGCACTGTCGAGCGCGTTAAAGGTCAGATATGCCCCGGAAAACTGCGGCTCACTTTCGGCATTCAGTTTCGCCTGAATCAGTGAAGCGATATCGGCATACGATTTGGCTTCGGATAAATCGATATCTTTGTAGCTTTTGGTGACCTTGCCGAATGTCACTGACAACGTGCCGTCAGCAATCATGTTCAGATCAGCCAGCGCTCCGGCTTTTGCTCCGAACAAAGTCGGTGCCCGGCCAACCGGCTCGTAAGAGGCGATCTGTAATTCTTTCGGTTTACTCACCGGGGCCGGACTGACATAGCTGAAATACTGCCGGGCAAACTGCGCCTCCGGAGAGTCAGCACCCAGCAGTTCATCAACCTGACCGGATGCAAACTCCAGCACATGCCCGGCGGGAATTTTAGGATTGGTGGAAAATAACCGCGCCGTCAGCTTACGCATCGGCACGGCAGACGCGCCGATCACCGCTGACGCGATATCGACGTAACGGGTTTGTTTAATTGGCATAGTAAAACCTTATATGCGGTGAATATCCGGATACAGTGCGGTAACAGCAGCCGTTTCCGGACGGAGTGTGCGGGTATAAGTCACATTAAAATCAAAAGACGGGTTTTGTTCGTAGTTGTCCCGGTCATTCAGAAAATAGGGGGTTCGGATGCCGGTTGCCCGCTGAACACCAATACCTTGTTTTCTGAGCGCTTCAACAAAGGGCAATGAATTAACAATCATCCGGACGATGGAGGTGATATCTTTTGCGGTGTAACCGCTGAATTCGGTGATAAATGCCTGCACCTGGAATGTTGTTTCATACTGCTGTGCTTCCAGGTGACCGGCATCACTGCCCTGCGGGTTATAACTGCGTTTCTGCCAGCCCTGCGGATTTTCACCGACCGGAAAGAACATAACGAAATTATCTTCCCGCCCCTGTTTTGCAGACTGAAAACCAGCTTTGACCGGGATATCGATACCCGCCTGCGCCAGCTGTGCCAGAAGCTGTTTCCGGACAGCAATCTCAACATCGTTATCCGTCATGATTGCCTGCCTCAATACAGATAACCGACTTCCAGCCGTCCTGTGCATACCAATCGGCATCCCCGGTCACATCGTAGCGTTTGCCGCCGAAGACCAGATAATCCGGTGAAGCACCGCGCTGAATGGCGCTGATATCGTGGGACGTATACAAGCGGCGGTATACCTGACTGGTGTCAAGCCCCATAGACTGAATGTCCTGAGTATCCACCGCCTGCCAGCTCCCGCGAACCTCAACGGGGTCATAATACGTGTTCTGATCATGGCCCCGTTCGTCAGGCTCCCGGCTTTTGAAGCGGTACCAGAGTACGGTTTGCTGCGGAACATACCGCGAGGCAATCCGGTGCAGATTTCCGAACATTATTTATCCTCCACGGCAAAAGTGACGGATTGCAGCATCAGACCGGAGTCAACCAGCGGTTTACTGGTGGCTTTCCCTTTGCTGTGACGCCGGGCACGGGCGGCTACCGTGGCATCCTCAAGCGGCGGTGTGGTGACCGATTTAATCACCATCTTCACGTCACCCGCTGCTTTTGCGCCAATTTGTTCCAGTCCGTCAGTGATGGTGATATTGCCTTTCACTGCGGCTTTTACAGTACGGACAATCAGATTGCTGTATTCCTGTTTGTGCTCTGTCATGGCCGGACGCATAAACGGGCGCGGCGGGATCCCCCCGGCCGGATAGCCGAGCTCCTGAATCGCCGCCACGTACGCGACAGGGGTACCGTCCGGGTATTTTGAATGCTCAAAGAAACCGACCTTAAGCTGTTTCTTTGCCAGTTCGTCATACACGGCTTTCAGTTGCGCCAGCTTTGTCACCGGTGACCTCCCCGCGTGAAACGCCCGAACGCGCCGCGAAACGCCGCCCGTTCCCCGCCGCCGCCGTGGTAACGCGGTACACTGCACCGTTTTATCAGCGCCAGAAACTGCTGGCCGTAGGTACTCATCTTGAACCAGTGGGACCAGTCGGAACCGGCAGACGGCGCGGTGTAGGACACACTGACCTTATCAATCGTGACACTGGTCACGACACCGGTCGGTGATTCCCCGTCAGCAATACGGCTGTTCAGGTCGAGCATGTGCGCGACAACCAGCATCCACGCTGAATTTGTACAGACACCCCGGCACGGCGAAAAGTAGTTCAGTGCTTCCTGCGCAATGATAAAAATTTCATCATCAGGCACCGCGGCAAAAGCCTTATAGATGGCACGGAAAGACACTAACGGAAAGTCGGTCGGGTTCACGGAACCCCCTTATTTTTTACTGTTCTTTTTGTCTTTGTTGCTGACCGGCGGCTCATTTCCCTCCGCAATCAGTTGTTCTTCGGTCAGCGGGGCGGATTTGTCACTGGCTTCCATATCGGTCGCCACTTTATCCGGATCCTCTTTGTGGTTTTCCACCACGATAAACCCGTTTTCCTTATGCAGCTTAAAGACGTGGTTATTTTTCAGCTGCGTGTACTGTTCATCACTGATTTCAGTCACACGTCCGCGCGGGGTATACATGTGTTTGGTCATGACATTGGCCTGACCGGCGATAAACACCGGACCGTCCGGTGTGGCATAGTTCTGGTCGTTGGACAGGGTGCAATAGATATACAGAGACATAATTTCTCCCGGAAATAAAAAAGCCCTCCGCAGAGGGCAATGAGGCGTTACAGGATTAAATCCCGGTCAGACGGGTGACAGCCCACGGACGGGTGACGATAATACCGGCGGTCGCGTTGGTGGCATCTTCCAGATAGCCTTTGGCTTTGTTCTCTGAACCCAGCAGCTGGTATTTCACCGGAACCACCTGGAGAAGAACCGCACTGGTCGCCGTAGAATCATCATCCACGGTTTCGGCAAACATATACGCCACATCCGCGCCGCCGTTGGCACCGGAAAATTCCGGTGAGAACACAAAGCGCAGATTCGGGTAGTTCTCTTTCACCCACTGATACACGGTTTCACCACGGGCGACCGGGTTTGCCACATTCAGCGCAGAACGGCAGCCCAGCGGCAGCGTCACTGTGATAGCCGTATCATCTTTGATAATACCGCCGGACTGCATCTCCAGACGCGAGAACATAGCCGTAATATCGCCGGTGATGGCAGCAAATGTGCCCCCTTTCCATTTTGCGGCAGCCGTTTCATACGCCGGTAAATTCGGTTCATTCAGCATCCCGAAGACGCGGGTGTCCGGGCTGTTGAAACCGTAATAACCGATACGTTCCCGCCCCTGCTCCAGCGCTTCAGCAACGGCATTACGTTTCTCTGCGGCAGTCTCAAACCCTGCGGCTGACTGACGGGCCTCTTCCAGCTTTCCGACCTGAAAACCCAGCTCAAAACGGACAATACCGCGACGTTCCTGATCCTGCCCGTAGGATGCCAGCGGAATATTGGTGTGATCGCCGTACAACTCGGCCTTACCGGCCGGGGTTGCCACATTCAGGATAATTTCTTCATCGTGCCAGTTACCGGCATTCAGTACGCCGGTGATTTCATCCAGTACACGGACGCGGGTCGCGGTACGGATAAGCCCCGGCAGCACATGCTGCAACATCTCACGCTGAATGAACCCGCCGGACATGGCCGGACCGGTCAGTGCGGAGTCCATTGCAGCCAGACCACCGAAACCAATCTGATCCAGTTCGCTGTATGTCCACTTCTGATCGGGCTTAATATTCAGTTGCCCGTGTTTGCGGATATCGCGGCCGGACATATAAAATTTTTCTTTACTGACTGGCATTATTCACCTTCCTTCGCAGCCACTGTGTACGGGATTTCGGTCAGACGGATAACACACAGATGCGGCGATTCCGCTGACTCAATGTGACGACTGACAAAACCGATAACCAGATCACCGGCTTCCGCTTTTGCCTTCGCAGACAGCGAGCCGTCCGCCGGGCTGAACACCACCGGGGCATTAATTTTTTTCACCCCGGCGGTGATTTCGGCGTTAATCTCACCCATGGTGAGAAACTCACCCTGCGTCCCGTTACGGGCGTATTCTTCACCGATACGGTACGCTTTCGGGTTAATCATGATCCCGGCAAACGCACCGTCACCGCCAACCTGCACGGATTCAACGGAATCATCTTTGTATGTGTAGGCACGGCCGAAGAGGTTTTTTGTTTCATCCGCAGAACTGATCACCGCTGCAGTCACGCGGGTCGGGCCGTTGTGGCTGATTTCACCGATAACACCGGAAATCATGCCATTCGCCACGGTATTCGGGATTGCCATTATTTTTCACCCCACTTTTTCATAATTGAGTCCGTGCCTGCGGCGGTATCCATCGTCGCATGCGCTTTTTGTGAGTCCGGTGTGCGCCCCTGCATCCAGGCGTTCAGGGCAATACTTTCCGTGCCCTTATCGCAGCGGATACCGAGTTTTTCCACGCCGTATTCCGCCACCTGCTGTTTCGTCATGGGTGCGTGATCAAATACCCCGATAAACGGCGTCAGCTTGTGCGCCAGTGCGTCACGTTCCCCGATCTGCTTTAACAGTTCGCCGGTGTCCATGGTCGGTTTGGCTTTTTCCAGACGGGCAATTTTGCGTTTCATTGAGGACATTTCATCCATGGACGCAATACTGCGCTTGAGACGCTTAAGGCGACGCGTCAGGCTGTCGGTGGTTGCCTGGTCAAGCTCTTCTTTCGCTTCGGCAATCGCTTCCTCTGCGGCTTCGATAGCCACTTCCGCCGCTTCTACCGCTTCCGGGTCACCGGTTTCCGCTTTTTCAGCTTCCTCTTCTGCGTCTTCAACGGCTTTTTCCGCATCAACGTCGGCATCCCCGGTTTTCTTTTCCGGATCAGGATCGCCGTCAGTCGTTTCTTTTTTCTCCGGGTCTTCATCCGTTGCCGGTGTACCGGCAGCCAGTGCGGCCACAACGATTTGTTTAATCTGCTCAACCTGCTCCGGTGTAAATCCGTTCTCGTCACCGGTCGGCTGTTTTTTGTCTTTGTCTTCTTCGCTCATACGAATAAGTTCCTTTGTATCAATGGTTACAACAAGATGATCCTGCACAGCCACGTCAGCGCCGGTGCGCCCTTCATCGACTAATGCAAGGTGATTGCCACGAAGGTGGCGCTGAACAACTTCGTATGCCTCCCCCTCGTACACGCCGGGGTTGTCGAAGTCATACCGGCTGCGGTAGCCCGGTGAAAGGTCAATCTTTCCGCTGCTGATATCACTCAGGGCGGCATCAGAGAAGATTTTGATATTTCCCCTCAGGTACGGGTGTTCGAAATACACGTTTTCACCGATAACCCCTTGAATGCCTTTTTTCTCTGCCGGTGTGGCATTTTTACCAAGCATTTCATGATCGACAATGAACGGGGTCAGGCGGAATGATTTAATGGTTTCTTCACTACCTAACTCTTCCGGTGGTCGGAATACTTTGTAAATCCTGTCCGGCTCCGGTGCGCCGATTTCAGCCCCCAGATAATCAAAAACCCCAACTTTTGAGATGGGGTTGTCTTTTACTTCGAGCCAGCCGTTGTTGTCATAGGTTCGCTTTGTCATGTCTCCTCACCAAAGTCGATAACCGGTGTCCAGAAGCATTTGCAGTTCGGTAACTGCCCGGGTAATCCGCGCTCACCGGTCTTTTTATCAATCACCGGCGGGTTATCCAGATCGAATACTTCCCCGTCCAGACGCAGATGTAATTCACGCGGTTCGGCACTGCCTGCCGAGTGATGCCATATCGCTTTGCGGATCCCGGCAGACTTCATCCGCTCATAGTTCGCCGCCGTGGTAATTTTGCGGGTCTGGTCAACGGCAATAAAATTAGCCCGTTTCTCTGTCACCCCGCCGATATCCCGTATTTCATCCAGCAGGGTTTTACTGCCGCTGCCGGTCTGACTGACCGAACGCAATGCTGCGCCCTCGATACGGGAATGAAACTGCTGCGGGATGGATTTAATCAGGGATACGTTTTCTGCCGTTGCGGCAATCATTTTGTCTTTCAGGGCTTCGGGCATGGCCGGGGTTTTTATCGTAATACCGCCGGAGAGTTGTTTCAGTGAATCGTCCAGGCTGCGCTGTGCGTTCATGTCCACCTGCGAGGTGAATTTATCCGCCATCTCTGCGGCCTTACTGTTAAAAATCTTATCCCACTTGCGTTTCAGCCGGTTCAGCCAGATTTTGGTCTGGCTGGCAAAGCTGGCATCCATGGTCACGCCGTCAAAATCCTCATGCAGACTGCTGAACGTTTTTTCGTAATCGGCAATCATGTCTTTAATCAGTTGTGACATGTCACGCTGGTAACGGCTTTGGGCTGCTGCCGAATATTGCAGCGGCTTTCCTTTCATAACCGCCTGACGGGATGCCGCCCACCGTGCCCGTTTGGTTCGTACCCGTATTTTCCGGGGCATAATCGTCCTCGTTCACGTCAATACCGTAAAATGCCGATTCTTTATCTGCCGCCAGCTTTTTGCGGATATCCAGCCCGTCAACCGCACCAACAGCCGCATATGCTGAATCGGTCTGTGCCTGTTTGAGTTTGATATCTGCATCCTCAAGTGCGGTAGGACTGTCCAGCGGTAACCAGGTAATTGAAAGCTCGTCCGTCCCCATACCCTCGCTGCGCTGTAACATGTCGTAGTGACGCTGCAACAGGTCTTCTAAGTCATTGGTCTGGATGCTTTCCAGTTCCTCCCGGTAGCTGGATTCTTCGTACTCACCAGTCGCATTAAAGCCTTTCGGGGTTGTACCGAGAAGCTTTGTTGCAGGAACGTTTGCGGCAGCGGCAACAAGCTGATACTGCGTCATAATGGTCGCGTCCAGGTCGGCGAGTGATGTATCAAACTGCTGAACAGTGTCTGCGGCTCCGACTGTCTGTACGCCGTAGTTATCACGCATCTCCGTAAATTCAATCATGTTCTGATGAATGGTGGCTGCGTCAACACCCTCAACATCTGCCATACCAATAGTCGTCAGGCGCTTTGTCATCGCCAGCTGTGGTGCTTCGTTTGCTGTACGCTCAGAGGCATACACGCGCTCATACACACGCTCAGGGACTGATACGCCAAAAAAATTGTATGTCTGTTTCAGCGCATCAGGCACCGGAAAGGGGATGAACTTTACGAAGTGCGATTTGTGATACCGGCGTCCGCCGATAATCCAGTAAGTCGGGTTGTAAAAATCAAGTCCTGCAGGGTCCTGTAAATTAGCTTCCGTTAGGTCAGGTGTGACCCACTGCGGATCTATCTGCTTAATCCCTTTGTACATGCCCTTTGTCACGCCATCCGGATTAAACGGGTTTTCGTACCATTCCTGCGGATTTGATGTTTCAACGACAAACAGTGCCAGTCTGCCGCCAAACACGCGCCCCATGTGGACTAATTCTTTTATGTGGTGCCGGATGCGATATTTTTTATCGAGTTTACGCAGCTTTTTCTGCGTTTCTTTGTCACTCCCGGAACAATCAAGATCATACCCCTGCCGGACAGCGTCACGGGCAGGCATGCTGCACGCTTTATCCACCAGCCAGTGCTTAGCGATAACCGCACACATATTGTTGCCGATGAACATTTGTGAGGCGTACCATGCCGCCTGTGACTCAGGAACACCGTAAACCTGTCCGCCTTTAAACGCCGGAATGGTGCTGTCCATACTGTCCATTGCCACACCCTGCATAGTGGGTTGCGGCAAATCCAGCCCCTGAAATCCTATTTCGGCTGCCAGTGCTGAATATAAATGCGTTGAAAACGCTGACCGCTTAGGTACGGCAATTTCTGCTGTTTTCCGCTTTCTGAACGACCACATGTTATGTCCTCTTGCGTGAAAAGAATCCGCCGCTGCCTTTGATATACCCGTCCAACCCATACCGCGCAGCATCCCAGCAATGGTTATTTGCGTCAGCAATCACCGGCAGAACCTCACCGGTAATGCGGTCTGTTTTGTACGAGTAAAGCCGGGCTTCTTTTTCTGTTTCTTTGCAGCGGGGGTGAATGATGATCTGCTTAAATCCGCGCAGGAATGTGATTCCGTCCTCTACGCTGCCCTGCCACTTTTTAGCAGCGCAGATATTGAATCCCTGACGGCGGAGATAGCTGATTGTTTCCGGGCGCGCTGAATCGGCTTTGATAGGCCACTTCCTCGCTTCCGGTATCTTGTCGTAAAACGCCGGCATGTGGTCAAGTTCTACGCCAATGCCGTATGCCTCGTACTCGATATACAGGCAATCATCCAGGATGAACTGGCGAAGCAATGTGTTCGGATCTTTCGCAAAGCCGAAGTCAGCGCCGAACAGTAACCGGTCTGCTTTCTTCCACAGGTCATCAGGAAACGATTGAACAACGTATTTATTCGCCAGTACCTGTTTATCTGAGTTTTCGAGGTAAGCACCTTCCCAGATCCATGCGTAATCTGCATATTCCAGGCTATCCAGGTCATCAAGCCTTTCTTCTTCCAGAACGTCAGGAAACCATGGATTATCGCTGTAGTTCATTTCAACGATAATTGAATTTTTGGGAGGTTTTTTTCTGAATCGCTTGTCAGTGGCGCTTCCGTCTTTTTCCGGGTTCCATGTCACCCATATTTCAGAACCAGACTCGCGGACGGTTGGCCTTAATTTTTTCCATGCTAAATCTGATACAGACTCCGCCTCATCGACCCACGCCAACAGAATTCTTGCCTTTGACTTAATACTGTCGAGATTGTGCCGCAGTCCGCAAAAGACGTAGCTGACTTTTCTGCATTTGGTGCGGATATACTTCTCACCGATATCGAAGTAAGCATTCAGCCATGGCACAGACCGTATAGCCTGTTTTACTTCCTCCATTGATGATTCTTCGAGTGAGTTCATAAACTCACGGCCGCAAAGAATAACTCCGCTGATACCCTGCTCTGCCGCCTGATACGCTTTGACCGCGCTCATCATTGCAAATGTCCTGGTCTTTGCACTACCGCGCCCGCCATGCGAACCACGATACCGAACGCCTTCCTTTGCGAATACCGGAACTAACTTGGCGGGAATTGGTAAATCAACTGTCTGATCCATCAGGTGATACTCCCACCAATCTAATCACTGTTGGTTTTTGCGTCATTGACCCGTCAGATGATTGATGGTCTATTTCCTGCTTCTCTGAATATCCGTGGTTAGCCATCATCAACTTCGTGATTGTCGGGCTGAATTCGCCACTCAGGCCACTGTTTATCAGCTTTAATTCCTGCATAGCCATTACCCCCTCTAACGTGTCCGAAAACTCCCGCCCGAGGTCACTGTCCTGCTTTGCATATTCGTATACTGTTGATCGCGCTATGCCGAGATAACAGGCCATACCGGCGATACTTGGGATGACTGAGTTTTCATGCTCCTTGTAACCGCCGTACAAGTAGTTTTTTGCCTTAGCGATTAGCTCATCAGTCAGCTTGCTAGGGCAACCAACCTGTTTAGATTGTTGTCCCATGTCGATTCCTTATTTTTGTGAGATATCACCATTTCTTCCACCACGGCAGGTGTCGCCGCATATGAGGGTGTCTTTATCCCGGTGTTGCCGATTATTCTGGATGTCCAGACGCTCGCTGTGAGGAGTGGCACTGGTCGTGGCTAATGTGGCAGAGGAGATCGGCGGCTCGGAGGTAATAAAAAAGACCGCTGGGCGGTCTATTTGGATATCTATGCTATTTATCGCTAGTTTTCAGCTTATTGCTATTCTTGAAGTAAGGAAAATATTCATCTTTCTCTTCTCTAACAAATAATTGTACTTTCATAATCACTGGCTACTGCTGATTATTGTTTGTGGACATACGGAACCATGTTTGCTTCAGCCATGATTCCGGCGGCTGAGATAAACGGTTTTAAATAAACTCGAGGCCTTTCCCAGTTTAAGCAGAAACTGACAACAAAGTAACTGAACAACCTGTATGTTAATCATCCAATCACATTAGGAATAGTTAAATCTTTCTTATTTAACATTATGTCCCTATCGCCCTTAAATAGAAAACAAAAAAAGCCCATAAAGTATGGGCAAAGAGAGGTAAAAATAATTCAGTAGTAGCTTGGTTACCAGGCTATCACTGAGGCAGATGCCGACATTTTTATTTAAATAATGAAAATCTATATTAAAGACCTTCCTAACAGGACTTCAATTACACTAAAATGTTTCCCAGTCATCACTGACATTATTTGTTGATTTTTTTTGGGCATGGGAGTGTAACGGCACCATGATGCTGGTTTGAGCGCTAGCCTCCAGTTCTCTGCCCTGTATATGAAAGACAGACACTGCCTGAGTCAGTCTGCTTGCCTGCTCTTCAAGTGACGCAGCTGCTGCGGCAGATTGCTCAACTAACGCCGCATTCTGCTGGGTGACTCTGTCCATTTCTGTCACCGCCACGCCAATCTGGTCAATCCCGCGGCTTTGTTCATC